>OMKZ01033290.1:62121-84237 GCA_900302535.1 Neoniphon sammara | reverse complement strand
CTCTCTCTCTCTCTCTCTCTCTCTCTCTCTCTCTCTCACACACACACACACACACACACACACACACACACACACACACACACACACACACACAAAATCAATCTCACACTGTCTCTTTTCTGCTTAGCCAAAGAAAACACAGCAGCCTCAGCGCTAGCTTACATCACCTCTGTTACCCTGGTAACTGCTCATGCCGCTGTGATGGAGGAATTGCGAAGTTCTCATTGGTTGAGCAGCCAACAAGTGATAGTGCCCCCAAATCCCCAAATCTCAATTAGTACTGTCTACCCCTCCTGATAATAATGGCTGAATAGATAGAACAGATTTTTTTTTAAATCAAAATTAGGAGTGGCAAGGCTTCTTTTCACCCCTTTACCCCTCATATATACTAGACATCTTAAATTGATTTCTAGGGTTGAAATGTTGGTCATATCAGGATTACCACAGAACCTCTAGTAAAAAGGGGCTGCATAAAAATCCAATCCCATTCCTCACCTGAAAAGGTCATCTCCTGCACTCTCCTCACGCTTGTTTTGACGCTCCTCCTGAAACAAACACAGACGCAGATTATGAATGAGAGGCCTGGGCAAGTCGCACACAAGCACAGAGACAGAGAGACTAAAGGTACCTCAGCTGCATCTCTCAGCCATTCATCCAGCTCAGAGTTCTTGCCCCTGTTGTGAGCCAGTAGATCAGAAGCTCCAATGATGTGCGGTAAAGCTCCTGCACCCGGCACCGGCATCTGTCACACACACACGAGGGAACGCGTATGAAAAATCGCAGAAGATACAAGGCAATGGCAAACTTTTTGAGAATTTTTTCTGTGGTGCTTTGTGGCGAAGGTGGAGAGGCAGGGGTTGACTTTAACAAAATGTGATGTGTCCTGGAATTTAAATGTGCTAATGTCTGCATCTCATCATGGGAGATAAGTTTCTCTTCAGGACCTAAAAGGTCCTCCTGACAGACATACCAGAAATTTAGACTTTTTGTTTCCAAACGAATGGAAATTTTAACTATTGTCACCAACTGGCCCAAAAGCCGTGTCACTAGTAAGCAACAACATATACACAGTGAACTTATTGACATGCATGTAACTTAAAGCATCTCCACAGAGGCTAACAGATCCTGTCATAATGTATGCAAATTCATAATTTCATCATTTCATGTATTACTGGTTCTGAATTGCAGAACATCAACTTCAGTATTGAGAGCAGTTTATTCTCCCAAATAATCAAGGGGCTTAGTTATATGAGGTTCTACAATATGTTAAAGGAAAAGTTCACCCAAAATACAAAAAATATGAACAGTAGCTATTTGGCTCCAACAAGTGTGAAGCAGAGGTGGACAGATACAGTTTGCCGGTGTTCTTTGGCAGGAAATAGTGCCCAAAGAAACTGTTTGGTACTCATGTCATTGTTTTTCTGGTGCTGTTGAGTTTTTCCACATATTCATTTCTGATGGTTTGAGCTCTACAAATAATACCCACCCAGTCCCATTGTATTGGGGGGCCAGGAGACAAGGAAGGTTGGGGCAGACTGGAAACCTCACCAAATCTATCTTGATGGATAAACTGCACTAAAGGTAAGTGGAAAAAATCTTTTTTGGGGAAATTGTTCCTTTATTGTTGTGTACAGTACATCTTATAGTCTGACCTTGCGGAAGCATTTGAAGTTCTTTGCGAAGCTGTTGCTCTGCCTCTGCTGTGGTTTGGTTTTGGGAGGTGCCGTCACAGTGAGAGACTTAAACTCCACTAACACCAGCCTCTTAGGAAGGTCTTCGTCTGTTTCTGACACCTGCAAAACAACACAGAAGGAATGGGACTGTTGTCTATTGGAAAGGTTATACTCTTTCAATCCAAAATTCTACTTCTGAATTTTGGTTAGGTCATTCATTTTGGAACAGATAATAAGCGTCAAATATGAAAATAACAACACACACACCCAAAGAGAGAGATTTAGGTAAGAGTGACCAGGGCCCGGTCCTTAAATGTGGATAACCAAGTTAGCTGGATTAGTCTGTTGACAATTAAAAGCCATAGAAGTGAGCTTAAAATTTAGGTGATATAGCAAACAACTTTTTTTAATTGACACTATGTTTATATGGATCATTTTTTTTTTTGCCAGTGTTCATATTAGAGTAATGTATTTAACTCTTTGCAGAAATTATTTGAATAAACCTGCATCTTTCAAAAACCAAAAGACATCTGGGTTGGCTGACAGTTTACCTGAAAAATCACCAGAAAATGAGTTCACAAACGGTTACAAATTCAGTCCTAATCCAGCTAACTCTGTCTGAACCTGCAACTTTGCAGATTTGAGCCTAAGGAGCCGTTGCTGTGGTAACAAGTTAATTTTTAAGCTTGCTTTGAGGAACAGAAGATGTCGGGATTATGCCAAATTGTCAACAAAGTTATCCAGCTTGCTCAGTTACCCGAGTATGAGATACAGGGCCCAGATTTGCATGCAATTTGTATCCTAAGTAGACCCTGAATGAATGCTCTGAAATGTCTTGCGGGTAATGTGTGCAGCACCTGCACCCCCCCTTAGCTACACGTATTTACAGCAATGCCTCACTCTTTACCCTGGCTTCTGAACAGTGCTTTTCCCAGGAAAAAAAGGCAGAGAGGCGAAAGAAAGACTTACTGAGGCATCCTGTTTAACTGTGGTGGGTTTCAGAGGGGTTTCCTGTACCCTTTTAGGCTGGCACAGATCTCCATTGAGTAGTTCTGAGTCCTGCAGCAATACAAAGGGTGGTATGTACAATAACAGTTAAACATAAACCAATATGAAACAAAGAATTCACCCATTCCTACATGCTGATAGGTTTTTGAAAAGGCAAATAACACAAAAGCAAAATAACAGTAATAACACACAGCATCTACCCTCACCAAAATCACAGACACCTCCTCATCTTTAACAGGCTGTGAGCGCTGACGTCTGTTAGCTGGCAGCTTGTCCTCTTGAGGTTTGGATGTCTCATTAGTTGCCCTCTTTTCTGAAGGATGCAGCTGCTGTCTCGTGATGAAGGACGGACCTTCTTCAGTCTCTAGGCTCTGGTTTCTATTGGACACAGAAGCTTTTTCTAGGCCTGCATGTGGCTTTTGGTTGGCTTTGCCGTTCTCTTCCGGGTCAACCCGTTGCCTCTTACTTGTAGACGAAGGTTTCACAGCATCTAAGGCCTGTTTCTGTTTGGTCAAACCATGTTCCACCGGTTGTACCTGCTGGCTCTGACAAGCTGAGGCCTGGTCATCAAAACAATCCATATCCATAGACATTATCGACTCCAGTTCCTCCATCTGGATCTCTTCCTCCATCTCCTTCCTCTTTCTACCCTGTGGTCCCTCCTGGGCGGGACGGGACACCTTGTCTGACAGAGCCTCAGACTGTCCTGTGAACAGATCAGCCCCTGACCCCAGCTGACTCTGGGCCATGGCTGCAGGAAATGTGTCTGAATGTGGGAGCTTTTGTTTGGAGGCAAGTGAGGTGGTCAATGCACCTGTGGCGGTGAATGATGCCGGAACAGTCCGCTTCGGCTCGGAAAACACAGCAGAAGGCTCGTCCTCCAAAGGCCTTGATGACATGGTGGGAGGAGGAGAAATCGGTTAGAGAGACTTTCAACCTTTACCAAGAAAACACAATTGTTCTTATATAATGACTGGCAGTATTGTTTTGGTTATAAGGTTGCTTTTTATCCTTTAAGCATATTTACCTTTTCTTGTTGACCTGCTGAAAGAAACTGGTAAGAGTGGACTGTTTCTGTGGAGAACCTCGTGCCGGGACTTTTGGTTTCTGAGGGGACGGCCTCTGTGAGAATGTCTTCATGCCACCATTAACCTTAGGAGGGGACGGCTGGGAAGTAGCTTTAGTATTCCCCCCACCTGGAACTGCAAACACATTGATTTTAATATTTAATTTTTCAATTTAGCTGATGCCCAGTGAATTATAATTAGTGAGCAGGTAGTGGTAATCCAAAGTGCATTTAAAAGACAATGAAGTCTAACAAATATATCCAGAAGCTACCTTGTATTTTTGTTTCAGGCTTCTTCCACTGCGAGCCTGTTTTCTCTACAGTGTTGACCGATGAGCTCATTGTTTCAGCTACGATGCTTGCAGTAGCCGTCTCCTGAACTGAGGATGTGGACTGGCCAAGTCGACTGGTGTTTCGGTTTCGGGTCTTCTCGGGAGTCTCTCCCACTGTTGTCATGCCAGTTACCTCGCTTGTCTCCATCCTGAAAAAGAAAAAATATTACACATCAGACAGACTTCCTGGAAAATAAAGAGGGAATACAAAGATGGGACAGATTTGAGTGCAACACGGATCTGTGTGTATGTGTGTGTAATCGCTGTCTGTGTGTATGCTCCTGTACCGTTGTGATGTCTCTGTGTTAGCGACATAGGCTGTGATGTTTTGAGACGCTGCTGGTAGCACCGTCTCGTCCACGGCTGCGCTCTGTGAAAGCGTAGCACTTGGAATTCTGGGTTTCACTTTTCTTATTGACTCTGAAACATCACCAAATTTTGAGAAAAAAAACATTAATACAAAAGAATGATTATTAAAAAATCAAGTACTGATCAAGAAAACAATCAATGCTTCTCCACTCATAAAAACACAAGTTTCAAGAGAACAACACGATAACCAAGGCTGTGATTTGTCACTGTCACCCACCTGAGTCTGTTATTAGATTGGAGGGATTGCAGTGCTTGTCGCAGGAGGCATAGATGGCAGCCAATCCAATTTCAGACTCTGTGATGAGCCGAAGACCTTTTCTGTCAGCGGGTACAAGGAATTCCAAAGATAAGAAAGATAGCAGGGTGGCTTTAAAGTGTTCAGAATACGTTACATGGATCAGTAACTTATCATTCTAGACTATTCTAAGTGTATTCTTATACAGAAGAATGAGGGTTTCTGCATACTCTTGTAGTATCTTCTTCACAGAGTTTGCCCACTCTGTGGTGGAGGAGGGGAGCAGGCCTTGGGAGTTGCCTGTTGCTATGTCGACCACGCAGCTCCGTGGAGACTGGAGGAGGCCCCGGGGCAGTGAACCCTCCTCCAGCAGCTGGCTCCTGCCACCTCCAAAACTCACTGCTGCACTCAGGCGCTTCAGCTGCCAACAACAAGGAGGGAGAGCGATTACACAACCATAACATGAATGTGCACAGTAGGTCAGGAAGAGAGAGACAGAGAGAAAGAGACAGGGGGGAATAGAGAAAGACTGTGTGTCTGCTGACAATAAAATTCTTACATTAATTTCCCCTCATTTAGTTGTGTCCTAGTTGAAGCAGAGGGCACTCCCTTCGAGACAAATGCTGATCAGGAGGCAATGACAGGGCCATAAAACCTAATGGAAGGCTGTAAGTGATTTATAAATATTTCAACTTATGAAAGCATTTGATGCAAGGAATATTCCATAATGCTGCCTTGCGTGCCGCAGTAAAGACTACTCTTTTGTACTAATGTGCACTTTGTAGCTGCATGCTAACCAGAAAAATGCAGAACCATTCTTCCACAAGTGTATGGTGTATGATAAGTGTATGGTGGAGAAAATAACCAGCTATTATTATAAATGTCAATTCATTTTATTAACCAGGGATACTAACAGTGAAAAAAACTGAACACACACTATAGCTAAGAGGATTCCAGGAGCTTTTGGAAAAGTAAGTGGTCCAAGTCGTGTTTCTAGTACTTTTTTGGGAGTATGCAAGAAACTTAAACGTCTATCGGCATAAAATTTGTCCAGGAATGTGAGCAATTCATCTGTCAAATGCATGTCTTCTGCACATTTCTATCTGGAAGATCAATGCAAGCCTGTTAGATGACTGAGCAAAACAAAAAAGTAAATAAATAAAAATGTAAAAATTCAAGAGATTTTGCACAGATTTTTTTTTTTTGCCTTGGACTGGCTTTCTGTTCTGATGCATTACCCCCACGCCAAAGAGCAAACTAATTTGCTGTGAAGGGTCAGCCCTCATGTGGTGGTCACAATAGCCACAGTCTCATATGGTGTTGTACATTTACTTATTGTTTATAGTTGTGTAATTCAGTTGTAACTGTGTAAGTGGCAGAGTCAACTGCAATATTACATTAAAAACAAGCATCCCTCTGCCAGCACTGTCTACTGCAGGGACGGGCAAACGTGCACCATGGAGAACCAAGGTAATGCAGTTTTTCATTCAAACCATAGGCAATGTCAGGTGATTTCACAGATGTGCACATCTAAGTCAGAAAGGAAGTTTAACGAGGAACTAGATTATCCCTGGTCTGCTGTCTGACAGCTGACACCCAGCTGGTGAAGATGATACTTCTGATTATCATGAAATCACCCGACTTGGCGTCATTTTCTGAACACATGATGAAATAACAAACAGGCTGATAATATTGAATATAACAAGTGTTTATTTCCTAACCAGGTGAGCAGACATCCTCTACCCACCCCAAATTATTTCTTCGACAACTTTACACGATCACTATAAGCGACCTGTGCAAGTTCGCCCCAACAACATCTCCTAAAAACAAGACTCAAGTGATTACCCAGTAGTTTGAAAAGCATGACAATGATGTTAGGCTTTCTCAACCAGACATGAGGAGAAAAGCAAACAAACCTGCTTGGCACTGAGGAAGAAGAAGGTTTTCCCAGCAAAGAGCTGTGTCCGCGCTGGAATCACTCCAAGGTTCACTTCCTCTTTACTTAAGCTGGGCTCATCGATCTCAGGGATGAAACTTAAAACAACGAACAGCATCGATGAGACATTATCTAGGGTGCAGTGCATCATCTCATGTTCACTTGACCCTCAGTGAGAGGGGGTGTGTATATAGGGAGGGGTTGTATTGTACCTGTCAGCTTTAGGAAGAGGTAATTTCTGCTGAACGGCTCTGCTGAGCTCTGTGAAGAACTCCTGTTTGACGATGGGCCGACAGCACAGAAGGGCACAAATAGTCTAATTGGAAAAAATAAACCACATTAGCACATATTCAGGGATAAACAAACATGCTAATAAGGATAAAATGTCCGGTCCTGACCTTGATAGTGACTTTAACAGAGGGCATAACCAGGTGAGTACTGTCCTGAGTCCAGGTGTTGACCATCTTGCCACCCACAGGCAACAAGGCCTGAGAGAGCGACGCCTTGCCATCATTGTCCAAACATGACGAACACACCACTATCTTCTGACTTTCCACACTGCAGCCGAGAAGAGAGAGGAGATGCATGGTGTTGAATATTTTCTGAATTGATTTTTTAATATTTTCTTCAGTTTGGCTATTTCTTCTTTATTGGAAGATATAACAGGTGCGAGTTAAAATAAAGGTGAGTTAAACAATGTCAGACTCAAACTCAAGAAACCACAAACATAAAACACTCCTCCCAGTCTGTTAATACATGGAGCAAACTTTCCTATATCTGTGATTCAGAAATGAATTTCTTTTAAGTAAAAGATCAACATGGCTTGTTCCTGTTTTATACCTGAATTTGCTATGGAAAACCCCGAATGTGACGCTGTCCCCTGACTCCAGGTTCTTCACTTCGTTCTCTGACAAGCGCTGGTTGTTGACAAATGTGCCATACTTGGAGCTGTCCTTAAGAGTCAAGGCCTGGAGGGAATAATCAATCCACGAATTTGTTAATTCAACAAACAAGCAAACCAACTACATTTCATCATGTTCAATGGTTCATAAGGTATGTCTCAAGAAGAAGCCTATCCTCTGACTTAAAGCCCAAGAAAAACTAGAGGTAGCATTGACAATGAAAATAGCTAAAGGTCAGAAAACAAATTAAACCATAATTAACCTCTGTAAGAACAAATGAGCAGGAGGGCAAGCCCGGTGCTTTCTGTCCAAATGGAAAACAGACGGTCTCAAGAACAAAGAATAGACAAGAAATGAAACAAAATAGATTTGAATCCTACTCGAGAGGTAAAAAAACAAAAGAGCACAAAATAACTTTTAGAGGTATATTAGAGGAACAACTATGTAATAACATGTTTCAGCTCACAAGTCTTCATTGTGGTTTATAAAGGGTCGTGACAGAAAACATGTCATATTTATAAACAAAAATGTGAAAAAAATTATGTCATCCATGTCTGTATAGTAAAAACATGATGAGGAAAACACGAAAAATTTGGTTCTCAACATAAATTAAATCTGTAATATACAATAAACAAAAGGGGAAAAATCTAAGAGTGGGGATGATTTCAAAGATGCAATAACAAGCAATAACAATAAGGTAAATCTCCATTAATGCTGAAATGAAGTCACAAGAAAGTGGAAGCTTCCGTGTTACAACTCTTTTTTTCTTTATGTTTAAAGAATGTGCTTTGACCTCACATGACAGATCTAATCAAAAACATCAATGGCCATAATTCAGTAAGCCAGGGCAGATAAAATAATACTTCCAATGGCTGGGGCTCACATCCAAATGTTGTATAATAACTGATTATGTGGTGGTTGGGTAGCACCCAATTCCAGTCTCAAGAGCTGAAATATGTGGATCAGCAGTAATCTTTGCTGTAGCCATGTCAAACCAAGGCATTTAAACCAGTTTTAATCACCCTAACAGTGTTGGTGTTAACAGTGTACTGTTTACTATTCTTCAAGTTTGTTTAGTGCATTGTGCATCTTACATCATTAGTCAAAGGATGCAGACTTTTTTAATTACACCATAGCTCAATTTCACGTAATACTGAAAATATTAAATCTCTGAATAGCATATTATATACATATGGATAATGTTACTACTGAATACTTGAGTGAGTACAGTGACTACAGAAAGGTTGGTGCAATAGCACCATCTTCTGAACAGGAGAGACATCACAGATAATTTTTTTTCAAGTGCCTTCATTACTCTGTAACATATTATAGGTCTGGGCGATAAAGGCAAAGCAATTCCCCAATCACAAAAAGCATATGTAAAATCATGTTAAATAGGCTACTGAACATGATGTTCATCACACTGACCACCATAACAATATGCGTTTTTTTGAAAAATATTTTAGAATAGTAAAATATTTCCTAATCTGTTTCAGATCTCAGTTTGTTAGAGATTTGAATATGTATTTATTGTTTATAATTAATTTAGACAACAGAACTGAACCACAGTGTACAAGGCCCACATGATTGGCTGAACAAATCAGTAAGGCACAAATTCAGTGTCAAGAAATAATCGTATCTGACTTCTGCAACGGTGCACTGGTGACAGCATCTTCACATTTCATCTCTTTCTCTCACCTGATCAGTGACAGTGAGGTGGGCGTGAGCCCTGCTGATGGACTGGTCGTTGGGCAGGAGGACGTCACAGTTCTTGCGCCCCACCACATACTGTTTACTGGGCAGAAGGTAGTGGGTCTCACCTGTGAGTGACAGCAGGCCAGTTATGGACCTGCTAATGTAGCCTCACTGTGTTGTGAGCAGCTCATGACAAAGAACATTTCATATTTATAAACTAAAATGCATACAAAACATAATGTTATGGTAAAAAATGATGAGAAAAACAAGAAAAAAATGGTTCTCAACATAAATTAAATCTGTAATATATAATAAACAAACAAAAGGGAAAAAAACTAACAGTGGTGAAGAATTTAAATATTCAATAACTAATAAGTACCTAAGCCATGGTGTTTATTTAACATTGTTTTACATGCATTTTAACATCATTAAGTATGTGTGCTTATATAATTTGTTGCAATTTAAGAAGAGGAAGACACTGTTATTCAAAAACTGCATCACAATGTCTGAGCAGTTAATTTTCAATTGCAATTTCAATTGCTAAAACTGAGAGATCACTGAAATAACACATAGCCCACTGTCATCTACTGAGTGCTGGTCAGATATTACACAAAAACACTAAATCCAGCCATCAACACTGCAGTGAGCCTTAGTGTTCAGTGGATCTTTGCTTTACAGTATAAAATTTGCTTTACACACTGCAGATATTTCGTAATATTTTACTCTTGCTTGTAAACTGTATGAGACCTCTATACTATGCTCTATACTGAAAGAGAAAGTTAAATGTATAGAAGGCTTCAGAGTCAGAGTCATTTCACTTTCCACAATAAGCTAATTTGAATCCAGTGTTTTGCATAATTCCAGGATAGGCTACACAAAACAATCAGTCATAAAAACAAATATTAAAATGAGCCTACTGTGATACAGTAACACGGACATACTGTATGTTACAGTAAAGATAAAAAGCCATAAAGAATAGTCTACTTGTTTTCGCTTCAGCCTGTCTACTTCTTTGGGCCATGTGTTCACATCGGCTCATATTATCAATGGTTAAACATTGGTAATAATCTTTTTGCCTCATCCATGGCCTCCAGTATTCTGGCATGTATACAGGCATGTGGACGGTGATCTGATGTTTCTTTTTTGGTGTCAATTTCACTATATTACATGGCATTTTATTTAGCAAACTGTTTTTGCTGATAACTTTTAAACAGTTTCTCTCAGTGTGTGTAGACTTTCTAAAAGCGTGTGCTGTATATATGCAGTTTTGATGGTAAATGATTTCAAGTGTTAGAATTAATGGATTTTGACAACTGTGCACACTGTAAGAATTTTGTATCAAAGCAGTGAAAGTCCACAAAGAGCACTGTTGTGCTAGCTGCATGTAGTGTTTTGAAAGTGATCTCAGTGTTGAGAAATATTTTAACAGTTTTTTGTGTTAAACAGTAAAGCATATCTGAAGCCAAATATCTCGTCTCCATAAGACGTTGTGTTGGGAACACAACATCATATGGGACGGCCGGCTGACAGTAGTTAATAATCATGGGCTATTAAACAGCAGACTGGGTAGAGGTTCCTCACTGTAACCAGCTGATGAGAACGCGCTCAGAAAGGAGAGAACGAGCCAATCCACAGTTTGTCCTCAGCCAAAATGATCTCATATCGGGGAATGATACTGCATGCCAGTGTTTACAATATCGCACTAACCTTGCTCACACTGAATCTAACTATAAAAGTCAGGTTTGTAATGCTTGCTCTATTTCAAACTCGCGTCAGATTTGTTTGGAGAGCGTGAGACTGAATACATAAACTTGAGTTTTTGTTGAGTTTAATCAGCGTGATGTTTCAGCTGGGTCAAAACTCTGGCCTCTTCTCCGTCCTCAGTATATTTTCAAGTTAATTATCGTCTAATGCAAGTGTTTTATGTGTTGTAGAAATCGGATGCACTGATCCCCAATGTTACAGCTAATGTTAGCTACACTTACCACTGCATTTGCGCATAAAGTCACAAAGATAGCTAACGACCCACGGGGCTAATTTGGCTAACTTTAACACTAAGCGTTAATATTTTGACCGCAGTTTAAAATTACCTCCAGGTTCCAGGGGTTTCAGTATCCACATTTTACTGTAACTTCTGCTGGGCTACTTGTTACTTTAAATCACAAGCATGCCAGATGCAACATAACATTGCTGGTTTCACTTTAGGGCAGCCATCAACATCGCGCCAACAGCTTACGTCCAAAGCCTGCGCCACCGTCTTTTCAAAATAAATCTCCATTCCCATATCGTCTGAATGAACATACTGTCTGGATAATAACTCAGTTATTCTTATTAATAATTGCCTTATTTGTATCCATCATAGCGCAAGGTAGGGGTTACTTAGATTGAATATACATTAATACAACAATTATTCGACTCATTACAAATTTGACAAATCCAGAAAACAGCATTGCAACAGAGCATCTTTTTATTTCACCTTCATACACCAGTGATGCATCAGAGTACCCGCGACAGCAAGTTAAAAGGGCTGATCCATGACAATACACACAGTTTAAAAAAGTCAAATTTTAAATACAACCAGATGTTTTCTACAGTAATTATTTGAAGATTGTGTTATAAAAAGTCCTTTGCAATCCTCGTGATAAAACCACAACTTATGGCCTTGGTTGATTAAATACGAGATAAACATCACCTGTCATTTATTGCTATCCTGTGCATTAGCTCAGAATAAAGGGTCGTTGTCAGATTTCCATGGTTGGCCTGCAGCTGGTCTGAGGCGGCCCCTCCCCCAGAGACAGGGGAGCTTGTGATTGGCTCTCATCACAGCGATGCTGGTACACGAGTCAGGTTTCTGGATGATCTCACACCAATCTGGATAGTCCACAGGCTTAGATCCGCTGCAGGAAAGATCAGATTTAAATCCCTGAAAATGTCTTGCATCACATTATGTTGAGTATTTCTTGAGTGACTATATTTAAAGCAGGCAAACAAACTTACTGGTCACAGCACCCTACTCCAAATGGCTCCATGCACACACACTGATAACAGTCATTGGTTATCCAGCTCTCTCCTATTCCATACACTTGTCCCATGTGTTCACAAGTCCCTAACAAAAAACAAAACAAAACTTACTATGGTGTGTACACATGCAATCTTGCAGGAAGCATGTAACCACACGTGTAAATATATCCAACCTCTGGTGTTGAAGTAGCACTCTCCGCTGTTATATACAGAAAGGCATGGCACACTGGCACTCAGGATTAAGATGAAAGCCAAGAGCACTGTCCTCGCTGTGTTTCCCATCTCTGAAAACAGTTTAAAAATCACAATGCACAGGTGAAAGGTTTGTCATAACATAAACCAAAAACATTGTGATTAGAATGAAATCTGAGGGAGCAATTGCAGATTGTTAGTTCAGTCTCACCTATGTTGAAGGTTCCACTGCTGATATTGACTGAATTTAAAGTAACAACGATTTGTTTATATTCACTTCTTCTCTTCTTGTTCTTCCTTGCATTCACTCTTGTTCAGTGTTCTTGTCTTGTTGTTTCTTCGGTTTCCCTCCTGGTTCTCCTCTGCAGTGCCCCTCTTGAACTGATGCCTTCTCCCCCCGTGGTCTCAGATATTTATACTGCATTAACGTTTCTTTATCGCTGCACTCATTTCTACTTTCTTCGTTTCTATTTGCCCACTCCCCTCTCAGTGATTGTCCTTCTACATCTGCACACACACACACACACACACACACACACACATACGCACAGGCATTCTTATTATAATCTTTGTCATCCCCTCTTGTGCCCCTTGCAGAAATTGCCCTAGAGTATACAGCGTGCGCTCTTTCAGATAACATTTGGCTCAGGAGCTTCTGTTTGACCTTATTAGCAGATCACACTGGTGACACCGTCCACTGGACATTCAGCCATTAGCCCTTTGTCCTTCTGAAGAGCTGTGCGTGTGTGTGTGTGTGTGTGTGTGCGCGCGCGCGCGCGCGTGTGTGTGTACGCTTGTGAATCTGACATTTTAACATTTTATCTATGGCATTAAAATGGAGATCCTAAGGGTGCTGATGATGATAGCTTTTCTTCAACATAATTGCCTTATCATGGAATAACATAATTCATTAATGCACATCAGTTGCTTAACTCGATTTCATATCTTTCCTAATGAATCATCATGTAAATTTGAGGACCCTGAATATGGCATTTGCTATAATTCAGTGAACTTAAGTTTGAGTCTGCTATTTACGTCTGTTTGGACATGGAGTGCATTTGTTTTATTCTATTCTTTTTTTCTTGCCATGTCATTTTGCCTCCTTTTGCTTCTGTTTGCTTTCTTTTTTCTTCTAATCTGTTTATACAGTTTCTCTTTCTTTCTGCAGGGAGTTGTTTGAATAACCCACCCTGAGTCTTCTGATAACATACACACTTATGCCCATGCACCCCTCACACCCACCCCACACCCAGACACAAAGACAGGGCCATACACTTTAGTCCAAGCCCTCTACCACTCTAACATGCACATTTTACATTATTGTTTTCATCTGCCATTTAGCTATAATTGTATGCCAAATAGTGTGAGACAGCCTCTGTGTGCACAACCAGTCCATCCAGTTCACCAACTGTTTCTAAATTTGCGTTTGTTTCCAAAAGAAGAGCCAGGATGTGGGTTTGGACAAAGCTACATCCTACCCACTGCCTGTTATTCATATTAAAATGTAGCTGTAAAATTAAAGTTAACAGATATGTTATGTCACCCTGTGCTTGACTGCCTTTCATATAATGTTTAATAACACAACCTGTTAACTCATCTACACATTTAGAAAACATATATCACATCAGTGCCACTGATTTTCATGTCATTGCTCACAAGCTTGCACACATTTAGGTTTGACATATTGGGCTTCTTTAGGACATGGGCTGTTACATAACAAAATGCCTCCTGAACAAGTCATTGACTGAGAGAGAAGATGCGTGATTAGGCAAAAGTCCAAAAGCATGTTCTTTCAATGTATGACAAAGATAAATTAATTAAAGTACAAAAATAGTCTGCTGTAACAGCAACAAAGTATCTGAAGCATATAGCTCACTGTATCTGACGCAGCGGGGCATGAATCAGGGATGTGATGTTTATGAGTCACTGGAGAGGAGCCTAGCACGCCATGAAATGCACTTTATCCAAATCCTACATAGATTTAAGAGCATGGCCCTATCTGTAGTGCTGTACTGAAAACATTAGAGAAAAAAAAGTGAGCCTGAAGCGAGAAAATGAGAGGACACTTTTTATTTTTAATATTATAATTGAGATTGAAGAGAGAGTGAAGGACAGGGAGCGTGAGACAACAGCCTCAACAGCCTCAGACTGTGTTTGCTGCAGATGCCAGTTGTCATATTCTCTAACAACACAAAGACTCACACCAGCTGGTGTGTCTTTGTTCCCTATCCAGGCGAAACCTGTATGACACCTGTAACACTAGATGTTTGCTCATAAAACAGTAAGCGTGTAAAGTATTCCCATGGTTGCATGAAAGATCCCGCTGACGATGGTTTGTCTTGTTGGCAGAGCTGCATCTGGCCTTACAGAAAACACAAATACTACAAAAAGACTGTGTGCATGTGTGTGTGTGTGTGTGTGTGTGTGTGTGTGTGTGTGTGTGTGTTTGAAAAAAAGTGAGCATGTAAAGATAAAAAAAAAAAACTATAAACACAGTCAAGTTCATTTTTTTATTTATGTCATGAAGAGAAAATCAACATCAACAAAACAAATCACTGCTACTGTTCTACATTTTCTACATTTCTCACAGTTAAAAGCTGCCATACCTCTCTGTCCTCAATTCCAGTGAATACCTCACATTCACTAACAGACTGCTGCGATGTTTACCGTCAAAAAATCTTTTTGCTGAGCATCATGGCCCAGTGGGTTTTCTCTCTCCCCTCCAGATAGAGAGACACCGAGTGGATCAGAAGACAAAGTGCCAGACTCTGTAGGAATATGTCTGATATTTAGTTGACTTGATACAGCAGGACAACAACCGAATATCAAACATATCACACAGCCTCTGGCCAGTCACAGCCGCAGCAGATTGGAACAGTCTGTGGCAGGAAAAAACAATGAATGACTGCTTTAAAAGAGAGTAAGAGAGAGAAATAGTAATAACAGCATACAACAGGTTGGTGTGAGACTAAATATACTCTTTAGACATGAGCGTGCACAACACACAAAGGAAAACAGAGATGTTTTCTGGAAACGTTAGAGCAAAGGCCTGGAGAGTCGGAGTCAGTATATCCCACCTGAGGAGATGTGGGTTTTGTGCATTGAATAGCAGCACAAAGAATTGTATAGCTCCACAATGTCCAACAAGGCCATAGGTGACACCGATGCTATTTGATACCACCTATCAATATGCATATCTGCCCCAAGGAACATGACGTTGATGGGAAACAGTGGATGGCAAAGCAGTTGGGAGAAAACAGCCAAGGAGAACATGCAGGAGAATTAAATCATTTCAACATCACATGCAAATACAAATAGGATACTTACCAGTTCCCTTTAGCCACACACAGCGTTCCTCTGTTCTGCTGGTAGCCTCGGTAAAATATATCTCAATGTAGCTATAGTGTGGTTTAATGTGAGTGGTGTGCAAGTTTCAGTGTATGTTGTGTATGCAATGTGTGTGATTTGGATGTGTTGTGTCAAGTAGAAAATGTGAAAAAAAAATGCTGATGACTTTTAAGTGTTAAGTGTGTGTGTGTGTGTGTGTGTGTGTGTGTGTGAGAGAGAGAGAGAGAGAGAGAGAGAGAGAGAGAGAGAGTGAGGGCTGGTGTGAGTCAGTATGACCTCTGTGTATGAGCCTGTGAGCAAGTCCACAGTGGGACAGCTTTTATATTCACCCCCGTGAGTTTGGGGTACCACCTACACTCACTTTTTCAGTAACACACACACACACACACACACACACACACACACACACACACACACACTCAGTATCCCATGTAATTAGAGGTATATTGATCAGCTGCTGTGGCCTGCAGCCTTCCTCTCTACATTAGCCTGATCAATAGATGTGATGTTCATTCTACCATGAGCTCCCTCACGCTCATACACATGATCCCACATGCAGAGTCAGATAACTTTCAGTTATTGTTAATGAGGAGGACAAACTGGAATATATGACAGTCACTTCACTAAGTCACTGGTTATACTCTCTCTCTCATAATTACTTCAGCAATACAAATGCAGTTGAATCTATAGCCTGTATTAAATGAATAACTCCATTTAGGAATCAGCCACAAATCAAAACACCCAGATATATGGATTAACATTTCACAAATATTCCTTTTAGGTTGTTATTATGATTTGAATCATGTTCATCAGCATTCCAGATTTATCTATAAATTCTGTCATGAGTGTCACATACGGGTTAAAAACACTGAATTGCATGTGAATTAAAGTAATTTAGGTCTGTTTCATATCAGATGGAGAACATCAGGGTAGTATCAAGATAAACTCTGTAGTCAAGGTGACCTCTGGTTGTCAAGGTAACCTGTGGTCATGATATTATAATCCCCTTGTATGCTCAGACAGGAGTGTGGGACTCTAACATGTGTTATCATCTGTCAGTTATGATAATTAAAGAAAGATGGCACTCTTTGAACTATGGGGAAATCAGGATTTTTTTTAAACACTACAAACTTGAGTGAAACAGAAATAATCTTTTATCTTAGCTGATTAAAGATATATGTCAAATTAGAATTTATGTTCCTAATATACATATTGAGTCATGCAGTACTGGACTGTTCCAGAAATATCACCATCATGCAATATTTTTCCTTTACAAACATCAAACAACATCCTCAGCAGAAGACAGACTGCTGCATAACATTTTAATACCAGAAACAGAGGTAAATTATAGGATTTATTAAATTATGTCATTCATTATATGACCAAGAGCACTCGTTGATGACATTAATCACAGACACTGAGCTGCAGCTGAGTATGCCTTTCCCTGCCGCCCCTGTCTGCTCTCCTGTATGATGCTGCATGACCTTGCAGGCTCACTGGGGCGGAATGACAGCCCCCTGATTGCCCGGGCCTAATTGTGAGCCTGGGGGGAGTTTTGCAATCTGTAAAGTCCAACAGATGGAGGGGGAGAGTGGGGCATAAAGGGAGATGAAAGGGTAATATATAGAGCCATAGAGGGCAAAAGAGTGTTAAAAACGTAGGGTTAAAAAAAAAAAAACATTTTAATACTTATCATGATCATGTAATCTCAAGACCCTGACCAAACAAGAGTTTCCACATAGAACTTGAAAAGTTTGGGTGTGTTTCTTCTCACTTAGTAAAAATTAATCCAACTCAGTCGTCAAAGTGGCTTTCAGTTTAGCTGCATCAGTAATCCAATTTCAGCCTGCTTGTAAACACAGTTAGCGAGGGCGGATTCATCCAGTTTCTCTGACTATTTGAGTCTGCATTCAGTTGACACATCCATCACTATTACTTATTATTTTGAAACTCAACTGCTTGTCAGGATGCAGCATTAGATATGTTCAAATATTATAGATTTACGCCCTGTGGGGAAGTGCAGGAGTGACTACTCCCATCAGTTTTTAAAGTTTATGCCTTGCTTGCTATAATGTGAATTTATTGTTCTAGTCTAGATAAAAAAAAAATCCAAGCAGCCCATAAGAAGCACAGTATTATAGAGCTGTTAGGCTAATGATGATTTATCTTACTGTCTTACCGTAAGCATTTTAAAAATGTAATCACACATACTCAGAAACAACTCAAGCTTTATTTGTACAGAATGTTTCACATCAGAGGGCAATACAACAAGGTACAGCAGAGTGAAAACAACAGGAAGCCAAGAGGAGAAACAAGAATATAAAGAACAACATGGCTAAATAAAATTAGGCTTTAATGGAGCACTAGGATTGGACAGCATGTATACTGTAGGGCCCGAGCTTCACTGGGGTAACAGAGTGGGGCTTATAGGGAGTGACAGACATAAGCTTTGGGCTCTCTGATTGGTTAATGCTGGTGATGTGAGCGCGCATACACACACACACACACACACACACACACACACACACACACCCTGAGGGAGGGTCACTAAGAAAAAGAGGCACAGACAAGGTTAACAACGATTATTCAATACCTATCTCTGTGTTTCTGCGTTTGAGGGAGAGACGTTATCTAACAGAGAAAAGAACTCAACTTGAAATAAAGGGCAACATGGTGAAGCCTTGACTTCAAACTGCAGCAAGAATTCTTAAAAACAAAAGGAACAGAATATGAAAAGAGTGTGCAAGTCTAACTCTTGAAACGAAATGAAGATAAATTGAAAGCAGAGGATTTTGTCTATTTTGCCATCGTGCATCCTGTTTTTCCACAGTCCCCTATTCACATAAACAAGAATGAATGACAGTATGACACCATACTCTGAAGCCCAGCATAGATACTTAAACTTTTCACTCTGAAAAACGAGTCTGACCACACATACAAGACCTAAAAAGCTCTCTCTCTTTGTCTCTGTCTCTCTCTCTCTCTCTCTCATACACACACACACACACACACACACGCATTAATCATTACCTTTGCAACCAGGATACAGGTTAATGGGCAAGTATTTAAAAATACTGTATCCGTGAAGTCACACACCCTGTCTTTTGTTTGTGTCCTGCCCTGTGCATACTGATCACGGTGACTGTCATCCTGAAAGAATAGGATATTGACAAACTATGACAGACAGTTTGCTTATCTGCAAATGTGTGTGTGTGTGTGTGTGTGTGTGTGTGTGTGTGTACGCATGTGCAACATTTTGTGCACAATTGTCGGCACATGAGCGACCCCCTCTTATTCTCTCTATCTTTATTATCCAAATGTGGTGAACTCATCTATCTGGTGCTTCAAGTAGGCCTAGATAAGAAAGGACACTAAGAATTGTTTGCACATGTTATTGAACCCGGACCTGATCCTCGCATGAACTCATGAACTCAACTCTAGACATAATGAAACATAAAAGTAAGATATTTTCTTTGCTCTAACATATACATTTCCTTTGTATCTAGTGCAATTACAAAGTCCTCAAAATGCTCTTGAAAATAGGCTACAAACACCTCTGTGATTGCTGAACATCCGTAAGGTGAGTCAAAAAAGGAAACCTAACATTTACCGTTGAGGTAAGCAATGCACATTGCTAAAAGCCGTTTTCATCTTTAGTTAAGTCTCTGTTGGCTGGTCAATCCAATCCCTAAAACTCCCCACTGGATATAAAGAGCTGCAGGATACAAAGATAAAAAATATATATAAAACACACCAGTGCTTTGGCTCACTTGGTAAGGTGGTGGTATTTCATGTGGGATTCAGGGTTTGGCTGTTGAACCTAGCAAACACAAGCCACTTTCACACATGCAACTTCATGCTGTGCTGTGGTCCAGGGCATTACCTGCAGTGGCTAGCTTATTTGGCTATCTACACTATCTTAGTGGTTAGCTGAGCCACTACAGCTAACGCCCTGGCCCAGAGCTAGGGTTGCCAACCCTAAAACACAGAGTTATTCTGTAATTGGGATGTAAAAAAAAAATGTGTTCTGTAGGCTATTTAACTCATAATGGACACGTTTTGTTCTATGTTTTTGAGAATCACATCAGTGCAAGTATATGGGAGAGACCAAATTAGATTAAATCAGATTGATTATGGAGAAATTATATGAGATGGAAAACCTCCTTGTCTGTTACACCTAAGCATATCTGTGGTAGTGTGTTCCACTACCAAAACAGAGCTGTGATATCCCTGACAGCATTTAAAAATGGCTATGGTGTTTGATTTCCACTGTCAAAATCAAAAAAAAAAAAAAAAGATTACAAAAATATAGGATGGAATGGCTGGTCTATAATACAGTTTCTGTTGTCATTTTTCCCCCCTTTGGTGACAGAGGGCTAAGTGAGGTGAAACATCTGTTTGGACAGGAGGAGTGACTTTTAAATATACGCTTCCATATTTTTGTTTAAGGAAGCTGGCAGCCCTAATACAGTGCCACGGAGTGTGCTGAAGTGGTTAAACATTGTACTGGACAAAGCAGCACGCATAGCGCAAGAGTCTTGCTTTTGTGTGATAATGTGAACTTCCAGGGTTTTACAATGTCTGTATTTTGAAATTTGACATGGACATTATAAAAGAAATTTTTTTTCAGCAAAATGCAAAGAAAAACCAAACCCAAACCCACACCAATATTAACATTTTAGCCAGAGAACATTGATGTTGGACACAGTCAAGAACAGCCTTATGTTAACAGATCCTTAATTAGGCCTCCTCAGGAACATCCCCAATTGTGACCGCACAATCAAAACAGTTAGAGGCTTCCACCGACCACACAGACTGTGCAAAACATTCTGTTGCCATGGACACGCAACATGTTACCTGCACCCAGTTGGTCATAGCTTATAATAAATTATCATAATAATAAATTATAAGACTGTTAGGTTTTGAAGTGTTTTATGGTGGATTTTTCCTTAAATAAAACACATCCCGTTATACCTTATCTGCGTTTTGGGGCTTCTGCCTTAACTTCCTCTTGTTTGGGGGCCTCTGGCTTGGGTTCCTCTTGTTTGGGGGCCTCTGCCTTGGGCTCCTCTTGTTTGGGGGCCTCTGCTTTGGGTTCTGCCTTGGGCTCCTCTTGTTTGGGGGCCTCTGCCTTGGGTTCCTCTTGTTTGGGGGCCTCTGCCTTGGGCTCCTCTTGTTTGGGGGCCTCTGCTTTGGGTTCTGCCTTGGGCTCCTCTTGTTTGGGGGCCTCTGCTTTGGGTTCCTCTTGTTTTGGGGCCTCTACTTTAGCAGGGTTGGCGGCCACCGTGCCATGACACAAAAGCCTTTGAGAAAGTGGAATTTAGTGAATGAATAGAAGTCACTGTGAGCTTAACAAACAAGGATTAAAGAGGGCACCCGGTGCAGTAATTATCTTACCTAGCTTCTGCTGTGTCTTTCGCAAAGTCACACACTTTGCTCCGCTGTGCTAATTGCTGTTTCAAAGTTGTCGCCTCTGCTTCCCAGTCGGTTTTCTCTTTATTAAATTCAGCTGCAGGTATGAGAGTCACATCACATTAGAGGTTTGTACTGTTTTATATTAAAGTCAGTTAGGACAGCAGGTAAAGTACAATTCTTCAGTCAGATGAACAAAATGAAACTGCATCTGATACTGGAGGTGCTGCATGTGAGAGAAAGAACAACTAAATATTGCCTTGTTGTTTTGTCTGTTGCCATATATCTAATAGATGCAGCACAAGTTTTGGTGTTAAAGTTAACATGTGTGATATTTCTGTAATGTTAAAATCTGTAGTGTCATAAGCTGATGTTAGGTCCTAGTTGCCCACACAAAGCCAGCACAGTGTTGGTGTTGTTCCAGCCTATTTTCTCTGTGTTTACAAATCCTGGACCTTTGGTCGATGTTTGGTTTGACAATGATGCCATGCTTTCTGGTGTGTACTTTATGATGTTTGCACTACATTTTATGTATTTTATAGCCATTGGATAGATATTGACTATTATTGTAGCTTCGGTCATTGTTTTTTATACACAACCAAATACAACCCCAGATTATTCCAGCTGTTTATAGTCCCTAGTGTGCTAGGCTAAAGTAATGAAGGTCTATGTAAAGCTTAATATCGGTGTTTTGAAGCAGATATTAGTAAACTGACTACAGATACAGGACAAAAATAATACTTATAATCCTAAATGCCAGTAGACATATGCTAACACCTTGTTACTTGATGTGATGAAAAAAGGTGTTTTTTCCATGAAGGAGGAGAACAGGAGAACTGGGGAACTGATGAGGCATTTGTTGAAGAGATTGGTTTGATAAATATTACGCCCCCTGGTGACAAAAAAAAAAAAAAAAATATAACACAG
>OMKZ01033290.1:47717-62101 GCA_900302535.1 Neoniphon sammara | reverse complement strand
CCCTGGTGACAAAAAAAAAAAAAATCACACAGTAACTTTAAGCCACAGAGCGCAGCACTTACCATTTTTGTTACTGAGTTCTGTCTGTAGTAATCCCAGCTGGTCACTTATCTCTTTCTGTGGGAGGAAAGAACAAGTATGATGACTCAGATCTGACTGTGACGCTGAACACCAGGAGACATCTTCTCCATACAGACTACAGCCTGCAGTGACTTCCTGTCCATTGCCACTTATCTATTCAAATTTGTTGGCATCTCTGCCAGCTACTGTGTGTACAGAGCACCATCACATTCATAATGCAGTTTAGGTGTGTGTCATCTGCAAGTGGAATCCTTTGCCTTTCATGAAATTAAGCCTAATGTGGTAGAATGAGGATTCACTTTCTCACCGTTCTGTTTCACCAGGTCCTTGCCAGGTCCTACCCTTCCTCTTATAATTAACTTCCTCTCATTATTAACTGCATATGGTCATTTCTGCTCCTTTTTTATGTACCAGATGTATATGTCTAAGTCTTGAGAATACTCTACACTGTTAAATTATTCTGGAGTTTGAGATGTCCTGTGTCTTTGTTTGTTTGTCTGTCCTTTTTACCTTCTTCTAAGAAAGACTAATTAAAGTTTGCATTCCTTATGGCTGAAAGATCAAACCCCCTGTAGATCATGTCACCGTGAGACCAAACTGGTTACAGTCAGACAAAATTCAAATGTCAAATAATTTAGTTATAAAACACAAAAATAATGCTGTGGCATTATTTTCACCCTGTCTCCCCACAGATAAGCAACCAGTGAGTTACACCCAACATCCCACTGGCCAATCAGCAGCAGGCTGGAGGTCGATTCAGAAATGCATCATTTGCTTGCACACTCACAATGGTGGTGTAATGGAGGTAGTGCCCACCTAAACTCAGTCCACCTGCCTCTTTAATTCCCACATTGTAGGTTAACATACTGTAGGCTAAACCAGGGGTTTCATGCTTTTTCATGCTCTGAACCCCCGAGCTGACTTTCATTTAACCACTAATCATTTGAAGTGATTTGCCCTAAGGGACCCCGATTTGAAAAAAAAAAAAAAAATCGTTTGTGTCAATTGTTTAGATGCCACACCTGAACACTTAACAAATAGAATCAAAATGGTGAGATTAAAACATAATGTTAAAATACTCACTCATCCACTTTTTTGAATTGTAACAGTGTCTAGTGAATTAAATTATTGTGAAATCAAGGTATTCCTCATTTTACTGAGGATCACTTGGAAACCCCTTCAAGGACCCCATGTGATCCCAGGACCTCCTTTTGAAAACCACAGAGCTAAACCTCTTCCTTGGAAGAGGAAGAGGTTTAGAAGTATTCTTTCATAAAGTGTCACTGCAACATTCCTAATAACACTGTATGGATGTAAAGTATTGGTGTTATGTTTAAATAGTATTCTTTAAAATGATTATAAGGTTGTTTTTTTTAGGTTCTTTTTAGTTAAAGAATTGATACGTCTTTCATCATGGTCCACTGACATCTTTCTTTATCCCCACCTTGACTGACTGGCAGGTGTCTTTTTCACCCGTCTTCTGTATTTCTTGAACCTTTAGGTCGTTGATTTCCTTCTCAGTCGCGGTCACCTCAGTCTTGGTCTGATCCAGCAGGGTCCGTGTGCTCTCTGTCTCCCGCTGGTAGTCGTCCAGCACCTCCTGAGTCACTCGTAGTTTAATTTCCTGAAACTTGCTCTGTTTCTCTGCGAACGCTTGCTCCTTCCTCCGAAATTTCATGAGCCCCATGAAAACGACAGAGACTACTAGAGAAAAAGCAAGACACACGCTCAGCCTCATGCTTTGACAGGATCTGGGTCTGCTTGTCTCAAAAGTAGCCTGCCGTGTTCTTGTTGATGGATATGATTTTATGGCAGAGGGAGTCACCGCGCCACCTGTCTAATTTCCATGTGGGACGCAGCGGCGTCTACAGATGCAGCAAATCCTCACTCAAGAGTCCAAAGCGCCTCTCAATTGTTACACCTCCGTTTGCCTAAAATATCATAAAACAAAATAGAGTAAAATTAAACATCGACAAGGTGTCAGACTCAGTCACTCCTGCATTAAACTATGATTAATGTATGTAGAACCCGGCACATTCCCCAGGCTGTCAAAACTTGAAAAACACGCTTGCCCTGGCTTCTTGGGAGGGAGAGAGAGAGAGAGAGAGAGAGGGAGAGAGAGAGAGAGGTGTATGTGTGTGTGGGGGGTGGGGGGTTACCCACACACCTTGCTCAAATGCTACCCCCAGGCAACTCAAATCTTATTGTTCATTGGTATTTCTACTCAACCTTCATGTAAAACTGAATAAAAGATAACAGGTTGCATGCGCTGGTCTGTACCTGTCATAAAGTCTTTATTATAGATCAGTGGTTGGATACCTGCTGTCATGTCCTGCTGTCATGTGACGCTGGGCTGCTGAGCAAACACCTCTGGTACCTTGAACGTGCCGTTTTATTTTAACGCTGAAGACAAATTGTTAGTTGAAGATTGACTGTTTGTGTGATACATTTACTCAGGAAAACCTGTACGCAGATACCACAGGTAATGGGTCTGCAAAGGGGGGAAGCAGGATTATATCATGCAAATCCTGTATTTCCAGTCAAGCATAATTTCTGTAGTCTTTGTATGGGTGTGTACCAGAGAGAGAGAGTGAGAGAGAGAGAGAGAGAGAGAGAGAGAGAGAGAGAGAGAGAGAGTCACACAACCAAGGAAGTGGATATAATGACCGTCACACAAGCATCTAGTTCAGCAGGTGGAGCAGGTTATGAATACAGTCACACTAATACACTGAAGGAAGGAATTTTAGAGAGCTCCTACAATCTCTCTCATGCTGACGTAAACGCCTGGGCAGAGAGACTCTTGACAGCAGTGAAGAGGATCAGAGGAAATCACAACTGCTTGGCCTTTTTCTCTCTTTTTGTTCCCTTGTTTCAGCCAAGATGAAGTTTGTGCCTGCTCTGTCTTTTCTGAGCGTGGGGGTAATGATTGTGGTTATAAGCCAGGCGGTGTGGCAGGAAATGAACCTGCACAGTTTGAAAGTCGGCACGGAGAAGAAATCTCTCAGGATCAAGAGCAAAGAGGAGGCTATCCTCAAGGTGAAAAATGAAATCCAGGACTTGAAGAACGCGGTGGCAATCCTCAACAACAAGAAGCATGAGGTGAATGAGCAGAAGGGTGAGATGCTGAGACGCGCCGCCGACATGGATTATAAGATCCAGACCTGTCAAACAGAAAAGGTATGGGAGACACACACACACACACACACACACACACACACATGCTTGCATGCACACATATCAGAAATTTATGCAGTTTTATCCTCAGTAGGTGTTGGAGAAGGTGTTTGCTATGCACACACTGTTGTATTTTCTTAAGGTCATAATTTGTTTATATCGTGTACTTGTCTAATAGTGTATTGTTGATTATGTGAACCTGCTATGCCAGAATCAGTTATCCCACTGTATAACCACATACATATACATATTTTATCTAAGTTAAGTGGAATAATCCTGCCCTCATCTCATGCATCTGTCTGACAAACTCTCTCATCCCTCTCCATATTAGGAAGAGTCTGAAAGGAGGAAGACAGAACTGTCAGACACCCTGGCTTACCTCAAAGGTAAGGTAGCATTTTATTTCACTTCTGGTCTACAGTGAAGGCTCACAACAGTAACCGCCATACATTTCAATTCCAATTCTACACACCTTGCTCCAATCCTAAACCTCAGCCACTTCAAAGCTAAACTAGATAAGGAAACAAAATAAAAGAAACCACAATGTTCACTTGCCTAGGTTAATCGGTCTTTATCTTGGGCAGTTGAAAGAGAGAGGACATGCTGCAGCCACTGAGCAAATCAAATACCAAAATTCCTTGAAAAGCCATCCTGTGTTAGTTTAACATTGTAGAAAAACAGAAATGAAGCTAGAATGCGCTGTAACTGAACTATTGGATGTACTTGTGATCATGATCCTCAATATTTTAACTATTAACCCTATAAGGGAGACAATAAAATGATCATGCAGGGCTGCAGGCAGGCTGCCCTTACTGACCTGCCCACTTAGCTCAAATCCTATTCAAAACCAAAACTAGGAAAGGCCTGCCTTAGTTTTTTGTCAAAGCCTGTATTTGTGTGTGTGTGTGTGTGTATATATATATATATATATATATATGCATGTGTATGTGTACTTTCTTAATTGAAATTGTATTAAATACAAAAATCTCCGTCTCAAACTCTCTCTATAGTAACACTTCTCTCTCACTGTCCACGTCCTTTTCCTCAGCTGAACGTGAAGGTGCACAAAGCAAGGCTCAGGAGGAGATTCAGCAGCTAAAACAACAGATTCTGGATAGAGACAAGGCTATTTGTACATTTGTGGATCTGAATAATCCTGAGGGACGGTAAGATGGTGAACATATGTGGTCAGGCAGATAATCCAGTTTCAGCAGTAGACCACTGAAAGATTATGCGCACTAAATTAAACACTCATTTTTGTCTACTTATTATTTTACAGGTCTCTGTGTGGAATTGCTTAAGCCCATCTCTGAAGTCAACTCAAAAGGACATGAACTCTTCAAAATGGACGATGCCATGTGCATAAGGACACACTTTGACTTCTTTTAATAACAGACAGCCGGATAAACATAATTCAGGAGACTTAGGAGACTGCTTATCACAAGTAACAGAGACAGAGAGAGAGAGAGAACAGGTTGGAGTTGATAACGAGCTCCACTGTCAAACCAGCAAATCTGCATTCTCTAACATCCCCAAACCCATTCTGCCAGATGTGTGTGTGTGTGTGTGTGTGTGTGTGTGTGTGGTCCAGTTAACCTGTCTGCTAGCCAATGGTTCAGAAAAACAGAGTGGTTCAGAGTGGTTCTCGGTAATCAGGACAGGACATGTGAATGTACTTCATCTCTGAGGCTTTGTCTGAAAAGTATTTTGTTAATCAAACAAGTTTAGTTTACATGAGTTGTACTTCCTTATGCTCTGGTGAGTTAGTGAGATCATCAATGATTGATTTTTCAATATTTGTACATTGTTTAAAACAGGTCAGCTGAATTGTACCCTCCCTTGAAATAGCCAGCTGGTGTTGACTGACACAGGCACTTGGACACATCCCCAAAAATATCAACTAGCAAGTTGAGATGAAAACCACCCATAGTTGTTAAAGGTAGAATAAGTAAGGTTTTACTGTCTCATAGAACCATAGTATGCATTATATATGTGGAGAGTTAATTGATTGGTGCTAGTAACTCAACTATTCTCAACAATACCAATGACTCAATTAACTGTCAAATCAACCTTTGTTTTGGAACAAAAACTCGTCCCACATCCACACATTTTCAACAGCTGAAAATGAAGGACAGAGGCACGAGAAAGTAACCTGCATTATAACGTAGTTTGCTGAGAGAGCAGTAATGTTGTTGTGGTATTTGGTATCTTGATACAATACCTCTACACTAAGCATTTTATTTGATCTCTATGAAGTTCTAATTGACTATCTTATTCATCTGTGTTATGGAAATATGACTTATTTATGTCAATGTAAGCTGTGCGTGACCTTGTCTGTGTTGCTTCAATTCCTTGGTAGAGGTTAATAAAAGTCCTTCATTACTTAATTCACCTTTAACAGCACGTTTTCCCCATAATGCCATGAGATACAGTGTTAACGTGGTCAAGCCCTGCCTGGTGAGCTGTGTGTTGTATTGCTCTCACTCCTGATTTGGAAGAACCTGTTGTGCTGCTTTGCATATTGTTGGGACATATCCCAAACACAGGCCACCCTTTTGCAGTCTTCTCAAAAGAGGTGGTTTTGATATGAATGCAATATCAAGATCTAAAACAACAAGGTTTTGACAAAGACTTTTAGTTTGTGTTTTTAGAGCTGGAACTAAATTTAACATGTGTTGGCACATTTAAGCCACACTAAAACGGGATTAAATTTCATTGCATTTGCTGGGGAGAGAAAAAGGCAAGTGTTCCTGTACCATGTTCCTCTACCGCCCTCTAGTGCAAGACCAGGGAAAAAGTGAAACCTTATGTTAATACTGAATGTCACAATGTTACGCAGTAATTCCAATACTGAGTGCTGTCTACAGGATACTATTTCAACAAAAGGATGTTGACAATGATTTTAAATTTATTTGAAGCCCTATTGTCTCAGCAGAAATGTCGAAACACCTCTAAGATTCTTATATAGTTTGTCTCTCTTTTCTTGACCAGCGTCTTCACCAGAATCACAGCTGTCTTCTCCAACTCTCAGTTTCTGGGCCTTGGTGAAGCCAGCCTGGACTTAGCCCTCAGAGACCTCATTAGATACTGGAGTGGGATATAAATGAAGGAGGGTGTGTTGACTCTCAGGCTGAAGGGGGGATAAGGTCAGACCTATTCTAAAGCAAAGACAGAGGAGTGACACTGTTGTGTTGAATGAGGAATTTAGAGGTACTTTGTCACTTCTCCAGTTCAACATGCTGAATAGTCTATCACTTCCTCAACTTTCTGTGAAAATAATGAAAAGCAGGGAGTTAGGCATTTCTATACTATTTTTAAAAAGAAGAAGCCAGATGAAATTAATTGGAAACAACATGGTTGACAGCCTTCCCTTATCTTTATCGTATTTTGATACTCTTTTGGGGTGGTTTCTCGAATGTCTTTTCTTAACTTCTTATTTTTTCTTAATGATTTTATCTGATTTTATCTGATCTGACTTTTATTTGATCTTTTACAGTTACTATATATATATGTTTTATCTGTCACTTATCTGCTATACTTGGGTGTTTTTGTGGGTGTTGTTGCTGTTGTTGCTGCTGCTGCTGCTGTTGTGGTAACACTTTACAATACTGGCGCACTAATATGCTTTCGTTAATGCTTAACTAATGCAAAGATCATCATGATTTAATGTATGAATCATGAAGGACTAAGCCATGCATTAATGCTTACCGCATCAGCAACTAATAAAGAGTCAATCTGATTAACAGACTGAGTCATGTATGAATTGCTTTTAATTAAGTCTGCCATCATGGATTAATTCCCTATCAACATCTAGCTTTAATTACAACTGTAAATTCTTTAGTTAATTACCATAATGTTCAGAAACAGATCAAGTTAGAAAACTTAGACACAGATCCATTTAAACATGACAACAGGAAATAGCTCTCCCCTCAGCCAATCACAATGCAAAATATGGATCACATGATCTAAATGACGTTTCCGTTGTAATTCCTCGTGCATGTAGCAGGCCCGGAAGTTGACAAGAGGAGATGTCACACATGAAAGTCATTCACCGATTCCGAAAAGGCTGTGAAAGAAAGCAAACGGTGTTTCGTAAACATGTCGAGTATAATTGTTTGCTTTACGTAGATTGTTGTCCGCAAATATATCTAAACACTGTTTAATTCAGGAGAGAGATAAATGGTCACTGCGGTGGGTTAAGCAACTGGTTTTATAACATTACTGCTGTTAGCAACAACCTAAGGACCCTTTCCAGCATCCTCAACATGATTAGAAGTGTTCAGATGACAAGGAGCCTCAGCCGAATATCTTCTGGCTTCATGAGCATCGGTTCAGTCTCCAAATGGGCTCAACACATCCATCCTGTGTCTTGTGTGTCATTCAAGACCAACATCATACGGACCATGGTGGTAGGTGAACCCATGGAATGACTTGGAATGACTTGACTGTTAGACTTCATTTTTTAATATAAGTACCCGAAACAACTGGTCAGTGTATAGTTTTTTGTTCTTTTTTTTTGAATGGGGTTTTGTTCTGTGTGCCTTTTGTACTCAGTGGCTTCATTCTTATTTTCCTTCTAGATATTTCTCCCTTGTAATACTGTGATGTTCTGTAATTTTCCACAGCAGAATAGAAGTAGATGTGGAATAATTTACAAGACAGCAATAAAATGGGTTGGAATAGAATCTTGATTGCCTTATAAAAAGTAGCCTACACTTCCTGGAGAAAATGTGTGAACTTGCTGAAAGATTAAGCATTCGTGAAATAATACCTAGCATAAAAAGTCTAAAACTTGGAATTGAAGCAGAAAAATAAAACAATTAAGATTTTCTCAATGGAATAAACCTATTCTTTTAAGAGCATGGATAGATGATTTGTTTTAGTGTAATGTGTAGCAGTGCCTAAAAGTCTGTGAAGCTGTTTGATCAGCATATAGCAAAATGCACGCTAAATATTCAGACTCAAATACAGCAACAATAACTATTCAGTTATAAATGTCATATTGACACCAAAGTACGCCAATGAGGATGGAGGCAGGAGGAAGACTAGTAGTAGAAGTTGTTGAAATAGTTGTAGGAGAACCTGGAATATTAACAAGAGTTGGAAGAGAAAGAGTAGTTGGAGGAGTTTTTTGATAAAGGAGTAATAGAGGTAGAATTATAAGTCTGTGAAGAGCACTGACTACCATGAATTTAAGTGTTGCATGGCTAGCAACAATTCATCAGCAAGAATTTATTCATATTAATGAGTTGAAAATTAAAGTAAATTTAAAAAAATGTAAAGGCTATTAGACTATTCATGAAGTTGAATACATCCGCACGTGGGAGGTACCTGTATACACAAGGTATGAACCATAGATATTAAACCATATGATTTTATATCTATGGTATGAACAGAGTTGACCCAGAAAATTTAATAGAATAATGGTACAGTACATCTATCTGTCCAGCAGGCGTTGCCATGGCCTTTCTCCTCCCAGCCTCGGGACTTCAGCCTACCTAACTCTTCATGGAGCTCAGAGATGATGCAGCTGTATGAGAAGTATAACAGCCAGTGTGAGGTGGAGACAGAGACAGGAGAGAAACGGAGAGGGCCGTGGAGAAGACTGCCAAGCTACAACCGTACCCTCAAGTATGCTACAGGTACAAGTCTGGTATCCTATCTCAAGTGATGTGTCCCCATGGGTGTGGGTGTGTTTGTGCGTGCATGGGAGAGACACTGGGTTTGTGTGTTTATAAAAAAAAAAAAAAAGGATCTTCTGTACAGTAAGTAGAAGTTCAGACTTCTCAAGCGTTAACAGCCCAGACACCATGAGCCTGGACCACACTCAGCATCTATGCTCCTGTGCTGATCCACCACTCAGGCAACAGCACACACCCATATCAGCCTCATGGTGGCACTGTAACCAAGCGTCAGATTTTCAGCTTAAAAAATCACATGCCATAGTGAGATTCTCTGTACACATGAAAATGGATGGGCTGTGAAACTTTGCCAGTGGAAGCACTTAAGTCTGTTAGAGTTTCTGTTATTTTGACTTAATGACAAAAAAATCTCAAAGAGGCTTTTTCCATTTTAAACAACTGACACCAAAATTGATGCATAGCCCAAATAGACCCTTGTTACTGATTAATGATTATAATTTTTTAATCTGAATCTGTTCTGGCCAGATTTGATTAAGTTTAGTACGTATGATCTGTTAGAGGTGTAAGTAACAAAAAATCATTGATAAAAATATATGGCTGTTTGTTACATGCATGCCCAATTTTATTCTAAGCAGCCTAATGTAATTAAATCCAGGTTGATGTTGCACAGTGATACAAGAATACACATTTACACAGAAGAACAAAAAACGACACAAAAATACATATTTACACAGGAGAACAGAGAGATAATACACAGGAAAATAGAGAGGCAATATATAACACATAATACAGCAGATGATAAACAAGTACCATAAGTTACAATAAAAATGTGAACCAGGGGTAGTGATAAATAGAGTATAGGTAAATTGCTGGATTTAATAAAGTGCTAGATGAGGTAAGGTGCTATAAAAAAATAAAGCACTAGGCGGAATAAAGTGCAAAGTGCCTAGATATATTGCACACGATCCCAATACAAAATATAAACTACTAAAGTGCTGGCAGGATTGCATGTTGCCCTATTGCACTTGACCCCTTGATACTTAGCAAGGATGTTACAATGGTGGTAAGAGAAGGGTTTCCTGTCCAGAATTTTCAATGCTTTTTTAAAGCAAGATACAAGAGGTTTAAGGGTTGAAGCACAAGTAAATGACCAGCTGGTAATACAGTAATCGATATGTGAAAATATCATCGAGTGTAAAAACATAAGAGCTGCACAGGGGTGCAGCTCTTAGGGGGTCTGACAGGGGTGCCTTGATTTGTTTAAAATTACATAGACTGTGGTTAATAGTTTTTGGTATGCTTTTGACATACCAAAGACAGTGTTGAATCCAGTATGACCGCGAGATACTTGAATTCAACATTTGGATTTGTTTACCTTCATTTAGCCCAAATAGGTTTAACATAAAATCTTAAAACGCTACAATCTAATTTTTACAGTTCATATTTATTTAGTTTTTTGCCTGGGCTGCTCGGCTGGCTGCTGACCCTTGATCCATGTGTTTCCTCCTTAGGTGGGGTTTATCTGAGCAAGTTAATTCAATCAAAGGCTCGTCTCTTTACTCGAAACATCAGAACGCCGGGAGCAGCGTTTGAGTATGTTTTGTTTGTCAACAAAGAAGAGCAGAGGTGTGTGTGTGTTTTCCAGGCTGGGCACCTGCTGGAGGGACCACCAGGGTGAGATAAGTGTGCATATTGTGCAAGTTTATGTAAATATCCCGCTGCTTGGCTCATCCATAGAATCTGTTTTTACGTATTTCTATTCTGTAAATAGTATTGTTAAGATGTCATAGATATTTTTGCATTAGAAGGGGACTATGAATTAGATTTCTCATGAACATACAGTATTTTGAAAGAGAAAGGCATTTTGCGAGACTATGGAAATACACATCATCTTAGAAGTATTACAGTAATTTTAAGTAACTTATGTGAGTGAGGACACTTTTGCTACTGCAAAATGAAATAAATTGAATATATATAACGTTTAGTAATGCAAAAACAACTGAAAAAATTACATTTCATTACTGAGTTGACAGTGTTAAGTGGATGGTTAGTGCTGTAAGAAATAATATTTTGAATGTAAACCCAGATAGATATATCTCTAAAGTGTCTACCATACTATATAGTCAGTGTAACAAGGTTCCCACAGGGCTCGAAAATCCTTGAAAGTTTGTGGATTTGAAGACAAATATAACAAGTTCTTTAAAAGTTTTTGAAACTTAATGTGCAGCAGTTTTTGCTACAATTTCTTGTCTCGATAAGATCACACGTAAAAAATGGGGCCTCTCTGATGTCTGTTTGTTCTGTCTTATTACAAAACATGTCAATTTTGAGCCCTTGACCTTTAAAATTTAAAAGCACTGAAAGGTCCCTAAACTCCTTAAATTTGATGTCTAAGAGAGTATGGGAACCCCGGTGTAACAGAAGTGTGTGTTTTTTCAGGCATGTCCACGGGGGGGCGATAGCCACAATGATTGACTCTGTGACAGGGACTCATGCTACCTACCTCTCTGGACCAATCTTGACTGCCAATCTCAACATCAACTACCGCAGGTAACGAAATAATAGAACAAAATAATAAAGCAGATATAGTATTAAAAAGTATGTATATTGCACTACTCCTACAGCTAACAACATAGATGCTCTATTCAAAACTTTGGGAATTAGTGGGATAAGGTGAAAATACAACATTGCAATTACAGCGTGTATTGTGTTTGTTTATATCAGTCATTTCCTTTTGTAAAAGCTGTTTTTAAACATTTTACAGTGGGATTCCTCCTACATATATAGATTATATATCTTGCTTTGTTACTTCTAGTCTTTTTCAATTCATCAGCTATACATTAGCTGTGCCTGTTTAAATATGTATTATAATTTAAAATAACTGTGTTGTAAATGCTTCCTTGGGGTGCTTGGAAAACGATAGGCAGGCAGTTGAGGCAGTTTCAGTCGCTTTGACTCAACGACATGAAGAGCATGTCATGATTATCTGTCTGGTTGCATTTTGGAGAGATAAGTGAGGTGTTGTAGCTGATTTTGAAATAATCAGCTCCCAAGATCATCTGGCTGGCAGGTCTTGTGAACAGAATTGCTCAGTGACAAAATGTTTGTGTAAATTGTGTATTCTCCTTTGCCTCCTCTGTTTAAAGTTGTAGCCTTTCGTTATATCTGTTAAAATCATGTCAGAGTATAATAATCTGTGGTGTACTTGTGCTCTTGTCTGACTGCAGCCTTGTGAGCACGCTGCTGATGCATCAGTGCTCTGTATGTTCCCATTTATTTAGCGCAATAGGAAGTGGTAGACCAGCACAGGCTAATCAGTCTGCTGCTGTGTGAATGTTATTATCGGTTATGGTCAATATTGCCCTAACGTGCTTCTGTTTTGTCCCAAGCCCCATCCCACTGGGAAGCACAGTGTTGATTGAATCCTTTCTGGACAAGAAGGAAGGCAGAAAAACATTTATGTCGTGTAAAGTGACCAGCACAGATGGCTCCAAACTACATACAGAAGCAACTGGTAATAATCACACGAACACTTAGACACACATGCACTTTAAATATGTGATGGGGCATGTCAGTGTGAAAGCATGTTATTATTTCTGCATACTTTACCACATCGCTGCTTTTCAGTCTTCTGTCTTCTCACTGTCGTCTTTTCTCTCATGACTCTCGTGCAGGACTGTTCCTGTCAATCACTGTCGGCCAACTACTGGGAGTGTGATACAAATGTACCATCGTACCAACTGCCCAAACACCCAGTGTCAGCAAGCTGAGGCCAGAATGAGTGTGCATGTGAGCTCTGGGGATTTTTTTTTGAGTTTGCTTATTTTCTAAACTTGTCAAGAAATATTTCCTGCCACTAATGGCCATTTTTTAAACTCTAGTTGTTGCCTGACATCCATTGTCCTTTTCACTGGTAATGTTTGGGATCTACTCATTCAAACTGCACTTTCTAACAGAGTGCTACTTGATTGAAATAGTTTTACTTAGCTACCTCCTTTCAGTGTTACACAGATATGTTATGATTTTTATCTCCTGTCAACAACAGGAGATAAAAATCATAACATATCTACAATTTTTGGTATTTACTGAATTATATGTTGAGGTTATTTATTGTTTTCATAACAGCATCAATGACTTTATGTAAACATAGGGGCCTTTGGGAGTGAGATTACTCATGACTTAGATGAATATTTTGTTTTCTTTAATAAAGCCTTGCCTATTGACAGGCAGCATATCTTTATTCTTGGTTTATTTTTTTGTCTGTCTGATTCATGCACTTATAGGAAGTTACAGTTCATATTTAATTTTAAAAATAAACCAGGGTAGCTTTCAGTGGATATTATTTTTGTTTTATTTCAGTCACGAAGTGTGGGATGTTGCAGTTGCCCCGCCATGTGGTGGATGTGGTTATATTTGAATATGAGGTGTGGACGTATATTCAGTAGGTATGTCAATCGTCAGGGTGTTAACTGAAATTTACAGTGGAAGAATGTGAATAAAGTGGTTGGCAACCCCAAGTAATCATGGCCTTAGGTACCACAGAGATTATTTGTAGGTTTCTCTCAGTCACTCTGGCACATTGAAGGAGTTTCTTTTAGTCAGCAGAGAATGATGCATGCTACAGTATTACCGTAACAAAACACACTTTCCACATCACAGAGTTCTGTACTGCTTTAGTAGCTTCTACAAACCATGGAGCTAAACCACTTCTCTCATTACAGGCACCTGAAAATAGCAGACACAGGACTTATTCTGCTAGCTTACAGATTTTGTTGCAAGTACTGTATTGTACACATACTGGACCTATTCTGGGTATGGGACAGGATCAGTGTGCTTTGGTTTTGCATTGGAACAGTCAATAGTTGTGCACACTGTTTGCAAGGCAGCAGTGTAATGCTGATATCCCTATCAGCACCCTTTCTTAGTGGGTTAGTACCAAATATATTTGAATATCTTATAGGCATATAGCTGCACCAAACCAACCTATGCACAAAATGAAATAAGATCTCATACCTTCATCATGGCACGCTAACGCTAACCAAGAGGAGGGAAGGAACAACAGGGCAGGGACTCACTGTCACTGTCATAAAAAAACAGTATGGTTTTACAGTTTGATCCCATTCAGCTATATTTTAAAAATAGAGCAATGGCACTATCACCACAGTGGATATTCTTGCACATTATTTTACTCCCTTATGTTCACCTAACATGAAGTTAACTTTTAACCTTTTTTTAACCAAAATGTCACCTCATAAAACCTACTAACAGTGGCTTTAAAATTCAGCTTTGTCATTTTTTTTCCGCTGCTTTTTTATATTGGTATACATTACATGATAGCTGAATATACACAGGTTCTGCAAATCCACATTTTCAGATTGAACTGTCCCAAAGCATTTAATGTCCAACCATTCTCACAACCTATTATATCTATTATGCCAAACTTGTAATTTTTGTCCAGAAAAAATACACCCATCTGACATATTGCCA
>OMKZ01033290.1:33533-47697 GCA_900302535.1 Neoniphon sammara | reverse complement strand
GCTGGATATATAAACAGATTCTTACTACTGAAGTCCACTGATGTGCTTCACATAGGCCCATAATGCTCATTGACAACACTGTTGTTTGTCCAAAGCTTCCCCTGTGTGAGTTTTAATGGACTGTGGATGGTAATCACTCAAATCCGGGAGGCACTTTTTCTGTTACAAAATCATTTCATAATCCATCCATTTTTAATTTATAAACCCCTTTTAAATATTACTAACGGGCATTGTTGGCTTTATTTATTTTTGGCTTATGATAAATTTGTGCTTACACTGGTGTTCTGGGATCCTGATAAAGCCTCAGCACATACCTTTTAACTTAAGTTCTCACAGTTTGGTCTGATGGTGTGGTTTCTGAGTGTAGGGGTTCATCACATTACTGGTGTGAATGGGACGTGGTGGTGTGGGGCCCCCCTCACAGCTCTAACCTCATTTAAGTTCAGAGATGGATTCGTATAGTTTCTGAAGCGTGCTGGACTGGGGGGGCGGCGGGGGGCTGTAGTACAAGTGAACATCAGCGGTTTTTGAATTTTTTTTTTTTTTTTTTTTGAAAGAGAGTCATGTGGTCATTTTGGCTTTGAGGGAGATGGGAGCCGAGTAGAGGTGTTTTCAGCTTGCAGTTAAAACCACCTGAACTCACTGTCTAATTTGCACCGTGTGTAGTAGCATATCCAGAATTGATATTTTTTGAAAGTTGAGTGTTAAGATAATTAACTTCCAGAATCCAAATATCCTGATCAATATGTACTATCCCAAAGACTAAAACACACAGATGTCTTATAAATTGAGAAACAACTGTCGATGGGCCAAGGCTGATTTCACCCCACTAATGTGCACATTTATCCATTTAATTCTAGTTTCCTGCCAAGTGCTGCCCATGTCATTTGTTGGACTCTTTAATCCAAAGTGCCTTTATGTACCATGTGTGCATTCATTCAGCATGCCTGGCTCAGTCAGTCTCTCACCCAGGCAGTGTTAGAGCCATGCCTACAGCTTATTCATGAACCCAGAAAGCATTAACTGCGAGTGCAGTTGTTTCCAAGATACAGGCCTATACACTTAAAGTGAAGTTGGACATGAGATTATGGAGAAATTCCTATGTATAGTGCTTGTAAATGACACACAGGGTATTTTACCAAGCCAAAAATACCAGGTTTGGGCATGGATTTTCATTTAAATGGTTTCCTGGGTTATTTGGTTATTTATGAAATGAACAAGACCAAAGTTGCACAGGAATTTAAGTTTCCTTTAATGCATTGTGCTGTCTTGATTAGTGTGGCGGAAATATGTGGCAGCAACGCGGGATTATATTTCTCAACTGAACACTACAAAGCAAAACCCGATCCGCTGCTATTACGTAACTCCGGGTGACATAACTCCCCAGTCCAGGCCGGGACGGTCAGGGCGCACAGAGAGCAGGGGGAAACCGGAGCGCACGGCCTGTGGACGGCCGCCCCAGCTGCGCTCTTCTACCTCTGCCGCGGGGCAATTTAATAATTTGGCAAACATCAACACGAGAGGAGGTACACTGCTGAAGAAAGGAGTCAAACAGAGAGCAATATGCCGGCCGAGCTTTTGAATCCGTTCTAAGGACTCTTGAGGAGATGGCAATGCACATTTTCAAATGCCTGCGCCGGCCCGGGCGCTAGAACAACAGGTAGTGTGAAGCCCGACTTTGTGAAATTAGCCAAGGCCTACTTCTGAGTCAAATGGCAGCAGGTGGAACTCAAACCAACCGACTAAGCATTCGTCTGTGGTTTCTTTCTGGGTGTGTGTGTTTGAGTGAGTGAGTAAGAGAGTGCGGTGTGTTAGTGCATGTGCGTAGGGCTACACGTTGTTTTGACAGGATAGTTATGGAATATGAGGAGCTCGACGTGCCCCCAGCTGACGCCCCCATCAAAAGAGGTAAGAGGATCCATCACTGAGTGTTTTTTTTTATTGTCCTGTACACAACCCAGCACAAGGTTATTGTCGTGCAGAGGCCATTAGGATACCAATGCAGTTGCAAGCATTAAGTCTGCCTCGTTTCTACCTGGTTTAACTTCGCCATTACTTCTTTTAAAAGCTGCTGTTCATCTTACAAATTCAATTACATGTTTATCTCCCACCTAAACAAGGGATCTCCTCACTTGGCCAGTTGAAGGTCCCTTAATAGTACTTAATTGTGCATACTGCCAACAGTTGGTATGCAATCAGTGTTTTTTCTGTCACAGTGTGAAAGTACACCTACTCACTATTTCACGCCTGCTACTGCTATTCTCTAATCCCCCTCTCTGTCCTTCTCCTTTATAGCTTCATTCTGAGGTACATTCTCTCTCCATGCCCCCCTACATATTTTCTCTCACTCTAACTCTGCTCACCTTTTCTACACCAGACCACCCCCTCCCACACTATCTCCGTTACACTCTTGTCTCTCCTCATTCAGTATTATCTTCTTTCCCTCCACTGTCTCATCCGATTTTACCCCATTAACCGTCCTCATCCCTTTCACCTGGGTGTGGTTAAGGTGCTGTGAGTGGGTAAGAATGACGGTAACCCGGAGTAATCCTTGGGATTAGCTCTTGTTCTGATACTGTTTTTGGTCAACTTATTTTCTATTTACAGCCTCTCCATGGCTAAGTAAAACCCTCAGCGCTCAGATTAGACATCTTGTCCCTCTGCCACAGAAACCCATTGTACACATTTTATGCACATGTAGCAGAGCTACATAGTCTCCTACGGATAACCTGCACAGCTGCATCATGGGCCTTCAGTGGAAATGACGTTATATTGTTATTTACCTTTATGACGGGAAGTCCTACTGAGGTCAAGGTCTGTTTTCCAGAGGAGCCCTGTTTAAACGTGTCATTAAAAACAAAAATAAAATAAATAAATAATACACTAACCATATATATGTATATATATATATATATATATGAGAGAAAGCAAGTGGAATATAGCAGCATGCCATTCACAGTTCGGTTAAGTATTTGTGCAACAGAGTGAAGAAAAGGAAGTAATTTTTTTTTTTTTAAGTGGCATAATTTTCCTGGTAAGTGAGAGAGTGGTTTGGCTCAGTAGAGCCATGGTGTTGGCAGAGATTTGGTATGGCTGTTTTCCACTGAGAGAATGAGAGAGAGAGAGAGAGAGAGAGAGACCGATGAAGAGAGAACAAGCAAAAGCAGAGAAAATTTATTGTGTTTATTAATAGGATATCTATCAGTTCCGTGTACAGATACATATACACATACACACAAATATGTCAATTAAAGGATTAATTACATTTTACATTTTACGCAAAGGAATTTTAGAATTTGTGAGAGATTTGGTATCATAGATTGGAATGCAGTAGAGCAAGAGACGTGGCAGAAGTGAAAGTAAAAGAACAAACAAAACAAACAAACAAAAACATCTATTGCTGAACTATTGCACATAGATGCTTGGATCAATAAGTCTCAATTCCACACATGTGAACACAAATTCTTAAAAGGCTTGCATCATAGTTACATTCTTACACTATATGTTCATTTTGGCTTTGTAATGGATTAATTGCGTTCTCCTCAATGTAACTTGTCAGTTACATTTATAAGCAGTACTGGTGTTTTAATCTGGTTATATAGTTTGTCATAGCACTGAGATAGCTCTTTTCAAGCTGATGAAAGACTTGCTTTCAGCTTCTGATATGGAAAAATCCTTTTATTTAGTTATCTTAGGTTTTAGTGCAGCTTTTGACAACTTTTACCGTTCTCTTCTAATTGAGAGTCTGGGTTGGTGCCTCAGTGCTCCAGACTGCTTCTCCTCCTGTCTGTAGGAGAGAACTTCATCTGTCGTAGCTGGGACATCCAGATCATCATCATTGTGTTCCTCAGGGATCTAGTCTTGGTCCAGTTCCCTATTCCATATGCTACTGTTAAATCATAAAATCAGTTGTTCCTCCCTGCAAACCCAAGTGATGTCCAGATTTTGGTCTCTCTACATGCCTCTTGGTTTCTTCCAGCTGATGAGCTGGATGCAGATAAGTTTGAATTTATTAGTACTTCTAGTGCTCAAATCCATAACCATCTTGGCTCACTCTCTACTTATGAATCTTGAAACTGTCAGAATCTCACAGTCATTTTCGACTCTAGTCTAAGCCAGGACAAACATGTTAAGACAGTTGTGCGCTGAAGTCAGGTTTTCTGCAATTGTAGAGAACTGTTTGTCATTTTATCACCACTGTGATCCTTGCTTTTATTTCTTAACACCCTTACTATTGGAAGTCTGTGCATATTTATATCGACGCCTATACAGAGAGCTCATCCAGATATCAGATAGTCTTACAGTTTTATATTTTACCCGATTTTAGCTTCACTTGCTACCAGTGCAGTTTGGGATTGATTGATTAAATTTTTAGGTGCATTTTCTTATTGCTTACGTTATGGATTAGTGCTTAGCTACATCTTAGCTTAGCTGTATCATTGTGGCTGAAGACTTTGGGTGATCACACTCTCCATCAGGGCCCTTTACTCTGGAGGTCAGGCTAGCAAACTGTCTTACTATGTTCTGTTTTTTTGTTTTTAATGTTGTTTTAATTATTCTGTACACTTGCTTTTTTGTATTTTATTCATTCTTCTTCTATATTTATTATCATTGATTTTTTCTTATTGCATTTTCATTCATCTTGTAAAGTTTGTAACATTGTTTTGGTAAGTACTCTGTAATTGCAATAATAATAATAATGATAATAATAATGATAATAAATTGTTATTACATTTTATTAGAAGTTGTTGTAGCCAACACAGACTTCTAAAAACGCAACCAGTGTAAAAATTACATTTTCACTACGTCCAGCACAAGTTAGCATGAAGAGGGATATGATCTCTGCCAATATGAATTATTTGAATTAATTGACCTTTATATATTACATTATTTTCTGTCTATTCTGTGCTAGATATGTCATTATTTCTGTTCACAGGCACAGTTCTTGGCTTACTGTACTCTCTGTAGAGGGTTCAATGGTCATAAGTGCTGTTATGTAACACAGCAACTGTCACTTCAGCATGGATGTCAGAGTGTGGAGATGTTAGTGAGACTTTGAGAGATGAGCGATGTTGGTGTTTGTGCCTCTGTAATCATCAGTGTGCTTTAGAGCCATGCAAGTGTGAGTGACAGGTGTTTATGTATATCTTGCTAAATGTACATGTTGTGTCACCTGTCAAGCGCACAGGAGGTGATATCGGTGGGCTTTGCATTTCCACCCACTAGCCAACATGCTACAGCTAGTTACAGGATACCATGCTGCATTAAGAATTGATCACTTTTACTTGTCTCAAATCAATGACAAGATATTGCTTCATGTCAAATGATTTGTCTAAAATTTGAAACGTGTTGTGCTTGTCCCTGTGAGTCCAAATCATTCAGCATTAGTGGTGGCTTATTTTTGTTATTATTTGTGTGCAGCTTACCGAAGAACAAAACCAGACATTCACCAAACTCTCAGACCACTCTCAGGCCAATGAATCATCTGACTGTTGCTTGAAAATACTAACTATAATTTCCTTTTAGGCGTGATAACAATACCTGACGTATTCTAGTTCTTTATATATTTTGTTGAGAACCTGTTTTGTATTTCTGTAGCTGACTTGTAAGACAAGGACAATTAGTTGTCATGCTTCTTTTCTGATTAAAACTATATTAATTGGATGCTTACATAACTGTTTATTGGTTAAACTGTGTTCCAAAGTCCTCAGGCCCATGAAAACATTGAAAACCTGTTGCAGAATTTCAAAAATGTATTGGTCTCCATCAAGAAATGACTGTTTATTACTGAAAACTTTAGCTTAGTTTTTTTTTTTTAGTATGATTGACAGCTTTCATTGTTCACAAGGCTTTTACCGTGAATGCAGCAATTAAATCACCTTTAAACATTTGCCGTCACTGTTGAAAATTTCTCTGCTTTTTCCGTACGTGCGTGCACTGCTCTGCTTTCATTCCATGCTTTCTGCTTATGAAGCAAAACTGATTTGATGAGGAGAGGAAAACAGTGAAAACCACAGAAGGCCGTCTAAGCCCCAGACAAAGACTGGCTAGCGCTGTATCTTCCATTGATCTTATCTCCCCTGCCTGTAAACTTCTCGATCTCTCTCTCTCTCTCTCTCACACACACACACACACAAAACTCTAAAAATATACCCCTTGGCGACCCTCTACACATTTGCTCACACCCACTGCAATTCAGACTTTCACAATTGTGGTCAAACAGACAGACAGGCAAACAAGGGGACCTGTTGCTTCATAGACACCCACCTTCCTCTATGTTTTATCTCCTGTATGTGCCTGTGTGTATGTCTACATGCAGCGTAGATTAACACACATGTAACACACACACCAGTGGAATCCTCCAGTGTGACCTCTCACTAATCACTACAGCTGTTCATCCTATGGTCTTTGGTCTTTTCTTTGTAGATTTGAACAAATTCTGACATAACCCGCAAAAACGCTACCAAATTTCCATTAGAATTGTTGATTTTTTCGATAGAAATGTCAATCTGCAGTACAGAGGACAGCAGAGGTGTTGACGCCAAGTGTGTGTTGTAGGACGTTAAGCCCCAAGCTCTACCTGAGACGGCCATCGCCTCTAAAAGAACGTGTAGGAGAACTTAGACTCAGTTTAAGATGAAGTGTTGTTTAGTTTTGAGATTTCAGAAATGTGCATCTGACTGCTCTCTCCCTGTGCTTCAGGAGGAGCCATGTCCAAGAAGACTCATTTGAGTAAGTGCTCTTTTATAAATTCGCTGTGTGTTAAGTGTGTGTATGTGTGTGTGTACACTCGTGCCACTATGCCTGTATGTGGTATGACTATGCCTGTGTTTGTGCTAGATATTTGTGCATGCATTGTGGTTAGCATCCTAGTGAGTGAACATACAACACTGCACCTGTACAGAACACACACACACACACACACACACACACACACTCTCTCTCTCTCTCTCTCTCTCACACACACACACGCTGATGTCTCTGGTATTGGGCTATCAGCAATACAGCCTGTGCATTTCACAGTGTGTTGCACCTGTGCCCTCCTCCCTCCCCCCACTACTACTACTGCTGCTACTACTCCTTCGGCACTTTGGCATCTGAATGCAGATTACAGCGATAACATCTCTTCTTTTTTTAACTACTTTGGTTTTAACACTCCGCCACAACTTTGGCACACCTGCGGGCGGTGTCGAGTTTGTAGGTGCTGTGCATAACATCACGTTTACGTTATGTGGTCTGGTGATAAATTAAATAATTATCAGTCGTAATGATTTTGTCACTTAATTCCTTTGTTTCTAAAACTTTGTGTGTGAATACGCACCACACACGTGCCAGTGTAGCTTTGTACATGCCGGTAGAGAGGACGTATCATTTTGGATGTAGGTTTGCATGTTAAGGGTGATAGAGGGGTAAATGGAGAACCGTGTTGCTGTTGTCTCGTTGCCTATATCAGTCAGGTGCTGAGATGGAGAGATGATGGAGGGATGAGAGAGAAATGGATGAGAAGGTGCAGAGAAACCTATCTGAAGATCTGCAGCTAACTGTGGTGTAGATAAACTCACACCAAAAGAGTCGAGCGGGAAGGGAAAGATAACGTTCAATTGAGAAGAAATGGTTCATCGGATGATAGGCTGAAAATTGTGTTGGCAACTAAAATTCATATGGCACAAGATATCACCAAAACGATAACTTTAAAAATTGCTCAAAGACAGAAGTGTGCAGTTGAGGAGAGCACAGGAAATCAAATGTTTTAATTTCAATTTATTGAATATATTCTGTTGCTTACATTCTGTTGTGTTGTTAAACTTTGCAAAAGGGTTTAATTTCAGCTCTGAGTCAAAAATGTTTTAGACACTATAAAGCTGATTTTTTTAGTGTGGTATGGAGTGACGGGGTGAAGGACAACAACAAAGGTATAGGGAAAAAGTACCCTGAGAGAGAATGCCAGGCCGGGGGACAGCCCCCCGTTCTCTGTCTCACATACACACCACACACACACACACACACAGACAAGGAAGGTGAGGCGGTGACTGACGTTCAAAAGTCTGTACATGTCTGCTGAAGTTGCAGTGAGCTCCTAACTCAGCTTGCTAAAGGACGAGCAAAAAGAAAGACTGAGAGTGTGAAAGAAAGCAGGGCAGAGAGAAAGACAGTGACAGACGCGCCTGAAGTGTGTGTGTGAAAGAAAGATAATAGACAAAGTGAGAATAAAAGTGAGTCTGTGAAAGTGGGACAGAGCTTCTGAGACAAGTGGAGGAGGGAGCATGATGCGAGGTAGGGATGAAGGTCTTTGGTGGTGTGTGTCAGTGTGTGTGCGTGTGTGTGTACATGTCTGGCTGTGTGAGGGCACTGCGATCAACCTGTTTTCATTGATTACATCTAACCTGGCATTTATCGCTTTTAGGTCATAGTTTTTTCTGCGAGCCACTGTGATATTGCCAGAATCAGTCAAGTTTGTTGGCTGTAGCTGTGACTTGTTACCTCTGTTGCTGTTTTACATCGTCACAGAGAAGTCCGTCTTGATAAGCGGGACACAATAACAAGAAAAGAGATCACATCCAGTTTTAAGCTGCTTTGTCTAGCTGATTTACTGATTAGCTGATTTGTCTAGCTGATGTACGCATTTTAACTCAAATATTAACAGCATGATGGAGATGTTCCTTTGTTCAATGTCATCAAGACTTTTTTTAAGACTTTTATCTCACTTCATTCAGGTTCATTCAAGCTCCTGCATTTCATTTTTGATATAACATGGGGTTACACATCAAAATCTAAACATGTGTCTCTAATGTAGTTTTATTCTAATTTTAAGCTTATTTCATGATTTCCATATGTTTAAACTTGAATGAGATAAAATAAATTAATATTTCTTTCAGTTCTCTCCCAGACGACATACTGTCACTCTGTCACACAACGCCTACAGCACACACATTTGTATTGCTACCAAGCACATACATGGATGTATGAAAGCACATTTTCTTATTTGTTTTGAAACTTATTTGGGTTCCCACGGAGTGGCTGATTGGTCGGCTGCTCGGATTGTTCACGTCGTTATGTGTGTTTCAGTTCTACGGTTTGAGAACATGACTCAATTTTGATCTTCCTTTGATGGACTTCAGGTTTGAATCATGCATCAAATATTTCTCTGGTCTCTCACTCCCACATATACAGTGCACATTGGGTGATGCAGATGAGTGGATTTTGTCTGTTAAGAATCAGAGTATTGTAAAACTGTTAAGATTAGAATTATTTAGTGAAGTGCTTTATCTGCTTCCTGACAGATAAAGTAGTAGAACTTTTTAGTCATCGCAAATCCACAATCAGCGATTTAATCAGTGATCAGCTATACAAAACCAATGAGTTGTCATACAAAACAGAGCTTCTAAAATCTTTGGCAGCAAAATTCTTTGGACATGATAACAGTGTCTTGCTAAATTAACAATCTGGTGTACTGAGAGTGAAGAAGCCAGATTTAAAAAAAAGCAATTTGAAAAGGTCAGCAAAGGACAGGGGGGTGGATGTTTACAGAGGGTTTTAGTAGGAAAGTGCAATATGAATATCAAATGCCAATCAACACATAATATAAATTTTTAAATACTATTCAACATAAGGTGAATACTAGAGAGAGAAGCCTAGAGGGAGAAACCACAAGATGCACCAGAGCAGCAGTACATCCGTTTAAATGGTCTGGCTGTACACATACTGTATATAAAATGGCGATGAAACCCAGGAAATACAGTGTATGTGACGATGATGATAACGATAAATAACAATCATTACCTCTATTTCTATAGCTTAAGTAAAGTGCTTCACAATTGACAGAATAAAAACAGACATAGATACATATATAAGACATACATAAGGGATGTTACAAGAAGCAAAAAAAAAAAAATTGAATCGACAATGGATGTGGCAATTGATTCTCTGTGTTTGTGGCCATTAAGCTCATTCTCTTGTACTGGAAACATGCAAACACACATATACACACACACATACACAGATGCACAGCTGCCTTTCTTTTTTGGTAGCACCTAGATGTATGCATGTCTCAGCCCTGCAGCTGTGTGTGGCATAATGTGGAGACAGAGAAAAATGGAGACATGTTCAATGCTGAAAATGGGCTTTAGAATTTTATGTTTTCACCACAGCTGGAAAACAATTAATTTTTACTGCCAGCTGTCAATCAGTATTAGCTTTAATAAAATACACTGTGAGTTATTACCGGCTCGACTCAGTCAGGATTCACACAAACAGTTGTGTTTTGGGGAGTCCTGTCTAGATTCTTAAACTTTTTCTTTGTCAAAAGGATTTCCTTGTTCCTCTGGGTGCAGACGCCTATGCAACAAACACTTCCAAAGCGTCAAAGCGGTTCACTTCACATCAAAGCACACATCAAAATCACAGGTGACACATTCATCCCCCAAAACATGGTAAATGAAATACACCAGACGAGCTGATTCATGTGCTAGTCTCAAAACATTACCTTGTTCAAACGCTCCCAAGTTCAGCCTGCGTTTCAAAGTAAAATATGGTAAATTTGGTGGTATTTCGTTTTCACAGGTGCTTTTATATTTTTTCCCTTCAGTTAAGTATTTTTTTTCCCCTTTAATGTTGTCAATGAATGAGTGATGCACATAAAAGTTACATATAGATTCAGTTGTGAAGCAGTCCTCATACTTTTGTAACCACTTGTTGAGAATGGAGCTAATTGTCATTGGGAGAAAAATATATTAAATATCTATAAAGGTAATGTACACCTATATGTTACCAGACATTTTCCAGTAACAATATATTGTGAATTTAAGCTTATTATTATATGTGCTTGATTCCCGTCAACTACTTTTATTTAACCAAGCTTTTATAAAGTTAAAATAATAATAATAATCATAAAATAATTATCAGAACTACTTGATTCAAATACAGATTACAATTATTTCAGGGTATCAAAGTCCTAAGCCAAGGTGCAAAATAAATACACTGTAATGTGTTATTTTAAATGCAGTTTTGTTTCAGCAAATCAAAATAATTTTCAGTGTCTTTTTAAATCCTCTGTGGCCATGCACAGTAATGCCTATAATTTAAAAGCTGGATAATGTATTTTCAAAGTATTTACTGTATGTGAAAAATGCAATAGGAATGCAAATAGCATGCATTCCTTGTCAAGTCATTGTTTTATTTAATTGATCTCAAAAGAGCTATATACACTTTTTGTTCCAACATACAGCACAGAAGAAATATTTTTCACTATAGGTAACTCATAATTTCTCTTTACCCAAGTGCCAAGTGATCTGTGTGAAAAAAAAAAAATCTGAATGTTTTAAACATCTAATCTCAGTAAAACTTTAAGTTGTGAGCTTTAAAGAATAATTTTACAGCTGAAGAGTGGCACTGAAAATGTGAATCTTTTGGAAGATTTAGAAATGTGTCAGCATAGGAAGCTTTTCCTTTTTATTAATACAGTGGGACAAATTATTTTTTGAACCAGGTAAATTTGTGTTACTTTGAATAGGAGCAGAGCAAAGCAGATGTGGTGTATTAATAAAATAAACTAAAAAAAAATAGACTAAAATTTTTGTAAATTGTGAATAATCCTGTGTATAATGATGATGCATATGAAAACTGACTACGATCGATTATTAACAGTGTGTGTGTGTGTGTGTGTGTGTGTGTGTGTGTGTAAGTAAACATAGTGTGTTTGCAGTAGTCTTGCATGCGCATGTACTTAAAGTAAGCTTCCGTCAGAGGAAAGTTGAGGTTTTTTGTCCGTTCACAGTGCAAAGAACAGACTGCTGACAGGATGATTTTAGACACACTGAAGAGTTGAGAGTGGCACTACGTGTCGTCCACCCCCACCCATCCAACCACACACACACACACATACACACACACTCACACACAGACACATACACACACATACACTCACAGACAAATTCCCCCGAGTGCGTCATGAGAAAGAAGTGCTGAAGGCCATTGAACTTAATTGTTTCTGGGTTGCAATCCCAGTCCACACATCAACCTTTTCCTTTCCATTTCTCATTTTTGCTCCCTTTGTTCTTCTTTGTGACTTCCTTTTAATTCACAGTCAAATACATCGATATAAAGAAAGGCCCACTTATGACCCATTTTCACCTTTTTGGGTTCATTCAATTTGATTTATCATTTCGTCCTGATCTCAAGATATACAACATCTGAATCATCCGGTGAGAGCTTCATCATGATGACTATTTACTTTTATGGAGGGAAACTTCTTTTGTTTAAAGGACAACACTGATTAATATAAAAAGTCAGTGTTAATTAGAAATACTGATTGAAAGAGAGTAAATCAGCCCCTCTCTGTACTGCTGCCTCTTGGTACACAGGGTGGGAGGAAGTGTGGGAGGTGGCACTCTTTTATTTTGACTGCAAAACCAGATTTTCCATCAGTGCACATCTACTGTACCCACATTTCTACATTGACACATTCTATATTAATTAAAGAGTGAACGAGTTATATTGGTTGAGGGATTGTTTTTTTTTCTCATGTCAACATTCAGCAAGTTTTTTTGTTATTTATTTATTTATTTATTGCATGCTAAAGCCATTTTGTGAGATGAGCCACATATTGTTGATTTCATAAAGTATAAAGTTGCTGGAGTGCATTGGAGATGTAAAATGTTAAAGGTTTGTTAGGAGATATTGCAGATTACAAGATATTAATCTTACTAATCTTACAAGATATTGATTAACAAGATATTAATCTTGAATTAATCTCAAACAAAAAAGCTCATGAAACTGTAGGCCTATTGGTGAGCTATTGAAGCACTGTATTATAAGAAAACCTACATAAGCTTAAACCTTTAAGTATTTGGTCATTTTAGCATCGTTTTACACTTATACTTTTGACAGGTTTGACAAAGTTAACCCTTTGTCAGCCACACTGACTGCTGAGACTGTTGAGCCCTTTAAGGTTAAGCGCTTGAAATAAATCAAGGTGTTCTGATTCATATGCAAGAATTTCATTTCTCTCTCATTTTTGCTGAGAATAATGAGATGAAATAAAAAAAAAAACCCTGAAGATTGATGATAAAAGATGGCTCCTGAATGTTTGGTGGTGAAGTTAACTTTCACTTCCAAAGGCAGATGTTAGACAGCGTATTGCAGATGCCAGATGATAGTTGATTGAGTAAATGTAAATGAACCGTGGTTTTGGTGCTTTAAATGCTCAGCTGAGAATAGGGTTATAGTTATATACGAGGTATGGATGTTGTTGGTTGAACAGGTAAGGTGTGTGCCTGTTTGTATGTGTGTGTGTGTGTGTGTGTGAACAGTGAAAGGTTGTGGGTCAGAGTGGATTTCCTGTTGTTTGAGGTTGAGAATCAGAACTGAAAAAAACAGAGACCACTGACATTTTCTCAGCCTGTCTTCCCCCAACAACAGCAATGCATCATAGTCGCAGCGAAATAACTTCATTAACCTTTATGACTAATACAGTTTAGTGCACAAAATGACACTTCTGTTGTAAGCTTATTAACCTCAAACTTGCAGATGTCTTTTAAATCTATGAATTATTTTGTCGCTATCATGGTAAATCTTGAGGTTGATAAATCAGCTCTTGTGTATAAATAGTTACAGCCTCAGTCTTATCAGCGGTCCAGGGCGCTGTTGCAGCTTTATCATTCACGCAACACTTTCATTTAAAATGACTTTCATCTGTTGCGCCACAGACCAGCTGCCCTCCCTAGGAGTCGACAGGTTATCCCTGTGGCACCAAGAAAGAGGGCACACACTGACACACTAACACAGACACCCAAAAAAATGTGACACACTTATGCACGGAGACAGAGAAAATGTAAACATTAAGACTTGGGCGTGAACACAACCAATCAAATCTTCAGTCTGATTGTGGCGGGAACACATTGTAGTAGGGATGGATGAAAAAAAAAAAGATTATCTGGTGTTAGGGGGTGAAAGGATGACTAAACTGTATGCCGTACCTCCTGAATGTGTGTAGTGATCTAATTTTTAACGTTTAAACTGTCGTGCATAATTTACTTTCTGCCGTATGTCTTGCATCTCTTATCCTTGCATCCCCGGTCCATGCGTGAGTATTATATTGTGAAACTGTAAGCTGTCCTGATGCTATCACATGCACAGGTGCCACTGTGACAGTTTTTTTTTACTATGC
>OMKZ01033290.1:0-19469 GCA_900302535.1 Neoniphon sammara | reverse complement strand
GGTTCTGTGCGGACGAGAGAGGAGGGAAGATGAGATTCCCGTGTTGTGAGAAGGCTGAGGGTCAGGAGAGATATGACTGTTTCCAAGCCCGCGCTCCCCACCCGGGTTATGATGTGGACCTGTCAGCTGCTCCGACCGGCACCTCTCAAAACACCTCCCTCAGCCAAATCTGTAAAACTCCCAAGATCATCAAGAAGAAGTAAGAGTGTTACTTTCCCCCGTCTCCACTCAGACCTCTTTGTCTGTCTCTTTCTCAAGTCAAGTGTAGCTTTGTTATCGAGGGCAGGAAATTAATTTGGTCAGGGTGCAAAACAACCTCTGAACAGTTATCTGAAGTTATTTTTCTTGCTCTTCTACCAGTTACTGCCGCCTCTCTTTGACAGATCCACAAACACAAATGAAAATGTAAAAAATAAATAAGTAAACAAAACTAGTAGCTGTTGAAACCATAAAGATATAGTAGTAAAATATTGCACACACGCAGCCAATCAATCAATCAATAAAATAAAATAGCCATGAAGCAGACAACAGGTCCTGATTTTACACTGCATTAATCTACCCCTCTGCTTCATTTTAAATGTTTGATGTAATGGATGTGAGGGACCATTGAGGATGATCTGAAGCTTATTTAAAATGTGATCACTGTAGAGCTGGACTAGTGATTTCTGCTCAATTCCTATGACCTCACTATCTCTTTCTGTCATAGATGTTGAGTTGAAAGAATACTCATTCTAAATTTTTCCAGTTTATTTGTTGTTTCTTTTTTGTTTCTATTCATTTTTATCGATTTTTGTCTTTCTCGTGCAGAAAATAAACTCCTCTAGAAACCTAATATAATAAATCTGCTTTTGAAACATTCTGATGCTGCTTACTATATCTATATTCTGTGTCACTCACACTGTTGACAGTCTAAACCCATATATACAGTGTTGACTGAGAGGGATGAGAGTGTATGCAGTGTGATGTCAGAAATGTAACCACAAGCTGATTGTGTTTTCAGGTTGCCTGCTGGCTTTCCTCTCCAGAGCTTTGTGAATCAGTGCTGCCCCCTGTCTTCAGACCAGAAGAGTCCATGTATTAAGGAGAAGGTGAGCTTTAATGGATGGATTAAAAAGGCAGTGAGTCTGTAAAATAAATTGTAAAATAAATCTAGAGAAGTACATTGTTGAAAAACTGCACCCTTATAAATGCATCCTTAAATTAAAGTTATGACAGGAAATGTTTAAAGGTAGTGCTGAAGGTGATGAAAATATTGGGAGCTGTAAACCCACAAGACAGGTTTTCTCATGATATTACTCATGTGTTTGATCTCATTCTTTCTGGGAAACCAGCTTGTGAAAATGTCAGAGAGCCTGTGTTCAGCAAGGAAGCCTTCTGCCGTCACTTCGGCAGGCCGCCAGTGTTGCCGCACCTCTCTCCAAGAGCCTTCACAATGCCTCTCCAAAATATTGATGGGTGCCATCACCAAGGCAACCAAAGCATCAGGGCAGAAGAAGAGAAAATGCCCTCTCTCCTGAAACCTTACGACCTTTTGCTGCTGACCCTGACAACGATGGGCCAGTCAGTTGGTTAAAACAGAGGCTGCCTCAACCAGAATCAGCTTTTCCTGCCCAAATCCCACTTAACTACCAGCAAGATGAAACAAATGGACCAACTTTAGCGTCACCTGCTGCCAACATCATTTGCAGCCATCTGAGAGCACACAAGAATTGTTGTTACAAGAGTAGCCTACTTTCACAAAGAAAAACGAGTATTGTTTAGTGCACAGCTTGTAAATCAGACTGTTGTCTGTATCACTGTACCACTTATTTTTATAAGCTGCTCTTTCCATGTTTGATTGTGAATGTCGCATTTTCCTGATTCCTTTGGAACTGCAAAGGAATCAGAAACTTCTCTTATTTTTTATAGTCATGATCTATAACAGTTCTGATAAATAAAACTATATTTTCAAAATGTAACTTTTTGTGGTTTACTGTATCACTTTGAAGTGCCCAGATATGATTAATAAACATTTCATAAAATCCAATGTTGACACTGAATTTGGCAGAATGTAGGCTTAAATATCATTTATAAAAAAGAAAACGACAAATATGCAACATATACAAATATTTCGGTGCGCTAAATATTAAATTTAGGCAGTTCATATGGTTCAAAGGGTGAAATAATGTTCGATTTTATTTAGAAACAGTTCTACTCTAGTCCACTAGGGGCGAACGGTGCTGGGCTGAGACATGAGCATCAAAATTCAACAGTCGCGCTGTCTGTGATGTGAACAGTCAAAACCGTAATGGCGACCGCTGGAACAGCAGACTCGGGAGCAACAGCCCCGACAGGTAGCTAGCTTGTAAATTTAAGTTTCACTGGCTTCTTAGAACAAACAGACAAACAAATATCAGTGTGAAACGATAAAAATGGCGTGATGCATGGTGATTATAGGTTTGTCATGATCCCGGTTAGCCAGCTAGCTTGTCGGCTTGCAGTCGGCCAAATTAACCTAGCACTAGCTAGTTAGCTAGTTAACGAACGTTAGCTGGTATTGTTGTTAACCTCGCCAGCTAACTAGCTTAAGCTAGCTATTTAACGTCAGCAGCACAAAACAGTCTAAGCTGCCGATACATTCCCAAAATTATTCCTGGCCAAATTGGCTAATGTGTGTTTCGTTGCCAAGCCGGTAATTTTGTTAATGTTAACTTATTCGGCGTTGGTACGTCAGTGATGTACAACGTTAACACTGAGTTAACGTTAGCTGAAAGCGGACGGTGCCGGTTTATGGTTGCCTTCGTGTGTTTTATTAAATATCGCCCTTTTGTTCATTGAACGAATAGGACATGTTTGATGGCTGATGTTTCAAATTCGTTTGTCCATTCATGAAAAGCTAACGGTAGCTATCAGCTTTCAGGCGTTTTCTTGTCTTCCTCGCCCATTTCTCCCCTCCTCCTCCTCAGTCTGTTTCAACTAGGTTAGTGGTAAAGTTTGCAAAAAAAATTTCAACTAAGGCAAGTAACTTTAATGCTTAACCCCAATCATTCCTCGCCTAAAGTCTCTCAGTTGTGGTCACGAATAATCAAAAAGTAATATTGACTCCTTGGTTTCGAGCAATCTTTTAACCAATGACGACTGACTATCGCGCTCATGCAGTCCATTAGCAGGCCTTCTCAGACAACTAATATCGCTATTCAGCTGATGAATTGCTGATAATTCGTGAGACATAACTTGTGATTCTTTGTGAAGTTACTGATGGATGGGCTCTCACATAGATACTTGGCAGCGCAACTTATACACCCTGTTGGTCATTTTTCACCAGAGGTTTTTGTTTTTTAAGACAGTACAAATGAGGGAGTCTTTGCAGTTTACTTATCAGTTTACTTGTCATCTATTCCTGTGACTATTGGAGTCACTCTTCCCGTAGCAGCCATTCAGTTTGAATCAGTGAATAAAAATAGTGCTCGAAGCTCTCTTGTGGCTCCTTCATGACTGAGAGCCTCAGACTGAACAAATACACAGTCTTAGAATCTGTCATATGCTCAGACATTTCATCAACAGTGATATAAGGTGGTTTGCTGCTTACTGCTTATTGGTTTGTTCCCTAATTGAATCAAGAAAGATTAAATTTATAGAAAATGAACAAAATGAAGTTAAGACAGTGTGCAGGACCCATATTATTGCCTTGTGCAGGCTAGAGGTGAACAAGACTGGCACAGGCAGTTGTTTAGTATACAGACAACAGATGGTTTGGCTGTTGTGTGAGGCTTGTCATTGCCAAGCTAAAGTCATTGTTAAGAAATTGGGTTACACCGATTCCTATCCCAAATCTGTTGCACAGAGTGTGTTATTATTAGCTTTACATTAATTTTAGTCAGTTTTGTCTGTATACACACATCCAGTCATTTATTTAGATCGTTTAGTGTTGCTCGTCCACCAGGTCAAGCCATATAGGCTGACTGTGTCCTGCTCCACAGATATTAGGACTCAGTTCTGGAGGAGAGCATTTCAGCGAGGTACTGGCATGGGTGTGCGTGTGTGTCTGTATGGGCAGAACTGCAGTGATGTTATAGTGTGTTGTTTTACAAAATGAGGGGGAATGTGGGCAGAATGTTGCCCATTGTTTTCAGGTGGATTGCAGTTCATCCTTGCTAACTGAGAAATGACGCATGGCATGTGATGATTCTGCCACACTGTCTGCAGTGATGTAGGCTTGGACATAATGAAATGATCACACATAGGATTGTGACTATAGGTGTGTAAGCTTTCCAACATCCTTGTGTATATATTGACCTGTGGCACTCCCACACTGAAATAGATGTTGCCATTGGTTACAGGCTAGAAGTGCCTGTGGAGTGGGCGAGATCACAGGTTTAAACAGCAAGTTTATGTGAGGACACAAGGAATTTATGTAAATTTTTTTTCTCTTTGAGTTTTCTTTCTTTCTTTTATAAAAAAAAATGTGTCCTGTTTCAATTATCATGCTTACTTTTTAAGCATGGAGCCATGTCTTCCTAATTTATGATCTTCTAATCTTTGATTATCAAGTCATGGATGAATCTTGTACACAACGTTACATCACTGAACATTCAGAAATGTAACCTTAGTGTGGCCAACCTATACATGTCTCTTCCTAAAAAAGTCTTCTGGTCACTGCTCTGATAAATTGATTTTGCTGAATGGTTTTAATTGACCCAACTGTGTAGACACAAATTAGTTTAAGGGAGAATGATAAAAGCAGAATCACTGTTAGACATAGCATAATGGTTGGCTATTATAGAAAGAGCTAGGACTCAAATTGTGCTGTTTTTCTTGATGGGAAGTGGTGAAGGGGATTGTAGACACAAGTCCTTGTGGACCAGGCAAATCTAGAGCAGCCAGCTCAGGGGAGCAGTAGTTCCAGTTCACACAGATCTGGTATCGGGAGCAGCAGCTAGTGACTGTGGCTACATTTAGGCCTAGGCTCACCATTGCTCTTATAGACATCAAGCCAAGGCTGGAAATAGCCCTTCTAATTAACTAGCAGAGGGCTTCTCAAATATTCACTAACAAATTCTTCTGTGTTAAAAGCTGCCAACCGAAAGTGGTCTGACTTCAAAATCATTCCAAACTTAAACCTTACGGTAAATGCATGGATTGACACTGGTGTGGTTTTCATGACACTGAGCCAGAGCAAGAGACCTATCAGCTGCCTAACACTGAATACCTAAGTGTTTTCCATGTATTATTTGTGATTGTTCTTCGTACACCGTGTTGTTCTCAAATTAACTTCTCTCCTTCTCTCTTCAGGGCCCAGCGGCAGCCGAAAAGTGGCTTCTCCAGAGGTGAGACGGTCAGAAACTGCCTTGGTTAAATGTCAGGCACCTTTACATTACAGCTTCAGGCTGGGTAAAGTAAATGTTTACCCAGTCAACTCTGAGTATGGGAAGGAGAACAGGTTTAGAGATTTTAAAGTTGTCATACGAAAATGTTAACCCTTTCTATCCAAAAAACAGCTGGTTCTTTGTGTTGTGTGCTCTAACATTTATTTGCTAAGTATGACTATCTGAATTAACATATCTACAACAACATTTTGACAAGGCATAATTACATTGTTACTTGTCAGAATTATAATTCAAGATATCTGTGTCATTCTGACTTGTCAAAACGACAGTTGAATTACAGATATCTGCAGTGACGTCACTGAAAACAACACTCGACTCGTTATACATCCTTAATGACAATTGCAGAAATGATAGTTTCAAATATTTGAAAAATTATGACTAGTTGTGCATGGCGTTGTTCATGCCAGGCTTCTCATTGGATATTGGTCTAACAAAGAATGTTACAGATATCTGCAACATCATTTTGCCGAGTCAAAAATTCAAGCTTTCTGCAGTTACAGTTTGACTAAGCAGAATGAGAGTTAGAGATATCTCCAATTTGAGATACCTCTAATCAAAGTTCATTTTAAGATATCTATAACTTTATTATAGATCTCTGGAATTAAATTATGACTTGTTGTAATTTCAATTCAGGATATCTGTAATGTCATTCTGACTTGTCAAAACTTAATTTAAGATATCTTAAAAGGACAGTGTAGATATCTTGAATTGTGGGGAGTTAAAGATATCATGAATTGGAATTGAGACTAATTGAATTGCACATATCTGAAATTGGAATTGTGACTAGTCATAATTCAGTTGAAGATATCTGCAACTGAACTGCCATTCATACACATAAATGGCAAAAGCAGTTTGAATTTTAGTAGTCAAAATGTAATTACAGATATCTTAATGAATTTTCTGACCTGCTAAGAAACGTTAAAATGGCTTGCCATAGTGTGTGTCTATGTGTGGGTGTCGGGCATTTTTCTGTGTTCCTCTTTGACTTTACCCCCCTCCTTGTCTCTGCTCAGATGCCTGGATCTTCTGGCACTACACAGAGTATGAAGAAGACCATTGGACACCGAGGCGTTGAGACCACCACAGGAGAAACCACCTATAAAAAGGTTAGAACGGGGTGGGGGTCAGTGACACAGATTTGTTGACACCCACAACGCCTAGCAGCAGAGGTTAAAGTGGAAAAGGACCAACACATAGGCCTGCAGGCTAGCTGTTTGTGTTCTAAAATTAGTCTGGAGTCCCCCTCATCAGTCACCCAAGAATGTCGGGTGAAAAAGTTACAGATGTGTCATTGAGATATTGTTTGTTCAGTGCCTGACTCTCTCTTTTTCTGTCTGACATACTCTCTAGACCACATCATCTGCCCTAAAAGGTGCTATCCAATTAGGCATCACTCACACAGTTGGCAGCTTGAGTCAGAAAGCTGAAAGAGATGTTCTCATGCAGGATTTTGTGGTGGTCGAAAGCATCTTCTTTCCGAGGTTGGTAATAGAAGTCAGAGTTGATCAAATGTGGTGTATTTGTGATTTTATTTTTCAATTTCAAATACTCAGTTTCTTTGCTTCTCCCTCTCTCTCTCTTTGTCTTCCCTCTCATCTTTGTTTTCAGCGAAGGCAGTAACCTGACTCCAGCTCATCACTACAGTGACTTTCGTTTTAAGACCTATGCTCCTATTGCCTTTCGTTACTTCAGAGAACTCTTTGGCATCCGGCCAGATGACTACCTGGTCTGTACATACAACATCCATGTTTACCAGAAGTGCTCTCATTGTTGCCATAGTTACTGGCCAAATATTTATTTTGCACTGCAGAAAGATTTAGTTCAATTAAAAATTAGCCTATGCCAATAAATATTTGTACTGTGTGGTTTGTGTACTAATGCAGACTCTTCTCCCTCTTGCAGTATTCTTTGTGTAATGAACCACTGATCGAGCTGTCTAACCCTGGAGCTAGTGGCTCCCTCTTCTATGTATCAAGTGATGATGAGTTCATCATAAAGACTGTTCAGCATAAAGAGGCAGAGTTCCTCCAGAAGCTCCTTCCTGGATATTTCATGGTGAGCCTGAGACGTAGAATGGAAAGGATGTATATGAGTGATTACGTTTATAACCATGATTTTTATGGATTAAGGGGGCTGAGTAGAATGGAAGCTCTCATTATTTTTCCACAGTGTAACTGTATCACACCCAGTAACTTCTCTTTTTTCCAACTTATCCCCTTTTCCAGAATATAAACCAAAACAAGCGGACCTTGCTACCCAAGTTTTACGGACTGTACTGTGTCCAGGCAGGCGGCAAGAACATCCGCATTGTAGTAATGAACAATCTGCTGCCTCGCAGCATCCCCATGCACCTCAAATATGACCTGAAGGGCTCCACCTATAAGAGACGAGCTTCCCCTAAGGAGAGGGAGAAGGCCGTGCCCACGCACAAAGACCTGGACTTCATCCAAGACCTGCCCGATGGCCTCCTGCTGGAAGCTGATAACTACAATGCCCTCAGCAAGACCATCCAGAGGGACTGCTTGGTGAGTTGAAGAGAGACAACTGTATTTCATTGAGGGGGTAATTTGTGTTCAAAGTGTCATGCACTCAAGGTTCATGGGCATACAGGACACCACCCGGCCAAACTCAAATACCGCCCAGCTTTGATGAGGTTTTGTATTTGTTTTTTAAAAAAATGTATGTATTTTTTTCCCTTGACATAGCTGAAATATTTTCCCTTTAATGGAATGCCGGAAACCCTTGCCAACTTTGATTTAATAACGTCAACAACTTTGATTGAGAGAATAAAAAAAGTCTCATTCTGGTTACTTGGGTTATTAATAGGTGACACACATAGCGTATCATGTCACCTGCAGGGAGCGTATGGCATTGAAAACATCAAAGAACGTTTTGTAAAGTTCTCAGTGCCATGTCCCATTGGGTAGCTAGTTAACATTAGCTGTATAAAATTAAACTGTTACAAAAGAGGGGCCAAGACAGGGCTCTACGCTGACTTTTTTTATTGAGGAGCATGTGTGCCCAGACAGATTAGATTACATCAGCCTCTGATGCTTTTTACAGTATTGGATATTGTTTTGAAGGCATGTAACAGCTTTAAGCAAGGCATGCATGTTCAAAAACACTGGCTTGCTCTTTTTCTTTGGGAAGTGGCTGACTTTTCACCCCCGCTCAGCCACCAACAGAGCTTCTTCCGTGGTTTATGTGAAGTGGAGGTTGTGGACAGTAACAGAGATCTGTTTAGATTAAAACTATGGATCATACTGCAGCCAATTATTTTTATGCGGCTGTGACGATATTGTGGCCACAGAGTAGCCTATGGGAAATTCTGTGATGGTAATATTTTTTGTCCAACAACAGTGGCCTTATTCATTCACACAGGTTCTCCCATTTTTTGAACACATTCGGACACAGGAGTTTTTACTCGCATATGCAAGTGAAACATTTGCGCTGTAGAGCCCTGGGTCCAGATAAGCCTTACAATTCCCCTATAGAGGATATTTGTCTCTGTGAGACAAATATCCTGGTTTTTCTCCAAGAGAACCGTTAAAGGTGACAAGGCTGGTAGCTAGGGTGTTGCTAGTACATCAGATAGGTCCAACATGCAAGTTATACCTTACTCTGGTCCTGAGGCAGCTACATTGTTTTTGAGTACGTTATCTGATCATTTGTGGTACTTAATGCATTTTAATTTTCGTGCCCTTATTGGATACCTCTGCTACTTTGTCCCGTAAAATAAGTGTAAAAATAAGACATAAATTAAGAAAAATATGAAATGGGGACAGAAATGTTTACATATTAGAAATGAACAGTTTTGACATTTAACTCCTTAAAACATTTGTGTTAAAATAATTCAATTCTGTGGTGATTTATGTTTGTACTGTTAATGATGTAGCATAACGTTACGGTAGTTGAGTTGTGGTTGCTGAATTGGTCAAAGAAGATCATGCAGCTAGCTAGCCACAACACTAACATTTATCTATTTATTTAGAATTTAGTGTAAATACTGTGTATAATAGTCTTGTTTTGTAGCTATACCTGTGATAAAGTGAGTATTGCAAATGTATTTCTTTCTGGGCATTTCTTCTTTATTAGTTAGGCACAGTGGAGAGAGACAGGAAGGACAGGGCAGATTACATGGGTTACATGCAGCAAAGGGCCTGGGCTGGAATCAAACCCGGGCTGCTGCGCTCACGATTATGTGGTACACACTCTACACGGTGAGCCACTGGAGTGCCCCCGTGACCGCTGCAAATGTGAGGGTTTCTGTGCTTCCACCCCCTCCCCTCAGTGCATTGATCCACACATGGAGCCGTTTGGGATGAAGACCTTTTATCCATGATATCCAGCAATTTGAAGTTGTTTTCAACTTGAAAATAGCTTGCCACTTTTTTGTGTAAACAGCATTTGGGATTTCCCAAATTAATATTCTTTTCATTTGTCTGTGGTTGGACTTATGTCTAAGTTTGCATTTGTCACTGTGTTTCTTTTGGAGGTTGCTGCTATTGATGGTTATATTAACGCTTCATTGTTCTTTGTGTTCTTTGTGTAGCTCCTACAGAGTTTCAAGATCATGGATTACAGTCTGTTGATGGGCATCCACAACCTAGACCAGGCCAGTCGAGAGCGGGAGCGCAGTGGGGGCCACTCAGGAGATAGTGGTGGGTCGGAGGGGGCAGTGACACCAGATCAGCGCCGGCCGCAAGCCCAGAAAAGTCTGTATTGCACAGCCATGGAGTCCATTCAGGGAGAAGCTCGAGGGAAAGGAGCCATGGACTCAGAGGACCAGTGAGTTTTGTTGTTTAGCTGACCACCAACAGAGCTGAATTTGAATGAAATAGTTCAGTGTTGTACAGCTGAGTGATCTGTTGTTTCTGCCATTATTGCAGCATGGGGGGGATTCCAGCACGTAACACTAAAGGAGAGAGGATGTTGGTGTACATTGGCATCATTGACATTCTACAGTCCTACAGGTTGGTGCCACAGAGAAGTCAGACCAGGTCTGCATGTGAGCGTTTGTTGATGCATTCTCAAATCCTGAGCAAGGACTTATTTGGTCTGTATTTAAATCCCCGACCTGCATGCATTACATATTTATTCATTGATCAGTGTGAATATACAGGCAGTATATGACCTTTATTTCTCATCTTTTAGATTTATCAAGAAGTTAGAGCACTCCTGGAAAGCCCTGGTGCATGATGGGGTAAGAGCCTATGCACTACACTTCTCTACAAAGCCCAGTATCTGTGTGAGACACTTTTGCCTCAGGAAAAGTGTTGATACAGAAATGCTTGATGATGTACTATATTGGACATCATTTGATAGTGTTCATGGCTATATATCTTGTTAATATGAAATCTAAAGTCGACTGAATGACCTTTAACCATAAAACAGGACAGTAGGACAGTGTAGCCGACACACAGATCTAGATGCTTCAGTCTGTCACATTATCACGTTGCTTTTCTCTGTAGGACACAGTCTCAGTTCACAGACCGGGCTTCTATGCCGAACGTTTCCAGCAGTTCATGTGTAACACGGTGTTTAAGAAGATACCATGTAAGTCTGCATGTGTATGTCTTTTAAATTATCAAAATGAATTGCAGGTTAATAACTTGATGCATGATATCATTTATCACACTGTGGAATATCCCTGGGTTGTCTGGGACTAGTAGAATGTAATGGTGAGATGTCTTGGTGCCTTTACTCATTTATTTTCCTCTTTCATACCCTCATTTCTTCCATCCTCCTCTCTGTCTTCTTCAGTAAAGCCCTCTCCATCAAAGAAGAGTCGTGGCGGTGGTCAGGGAGGGCTTAGGCGGGCTCCTACTTTGGGGGCTCCCACGCCTCTGTCCCATGCAGCAGGACAGTCCGCAGCTGACTCCAGACTGGTCTACCAAAGCTATTTGAAAAGCACAGATACAGAGGGAGACAGTGGTAAGACAGGGAGATAGAGAACTGAAGCATCACAAGCAATATGATCAAAACATTAGATAGAGCTTTGGCCAGATTATATTCTTAACATCCACTGTTTTTGTCATAACTGTACATGTTCAAAATTGAGACTGGCGTAGAAATTTGGAACAGTTTGGTTTCTTATTGTGGCTCTTTGTTGTCAGGCATGCAGTCGGGTCGACCGGATTTGGTGCCAAGGACCCCTCCACTGATGGGAGGCTCTGCTGACTGTGAGGCAAACCTGTCCACCTCATCACTAGGCAGCGCAGGCCTTGCCTCCTCCTCTCCACCCTTACGGTAAGGCATCATCAAGGCAGAAATGCACGTCCCCCTCCACCTCGTGGAATCTTGTGGTATTCTAGTATTTGTTCTTCTGACCCATATTCCTCTCTGTAGATCTGTAGGGGTGGAGGTGCACAAATCTGCAAACACAGACCTCGACCAAGGTGCTTCTCACAGGTAGCGTAGAGAAACCTCCTTCAATCACACCTCTATCATAGATTCTAACATAGATTAATTGAATCTCACTCATCTTATTCAGTGTCACATTCATTGTCTTTGCTCTTTTCCTTTGTGCCAGTATGGGGGCAGAAGCGACTGGAGACAATTCTGGCAACCTGTCTGGAAATGAAGATGTTGTGTCACTATCAGACATCATCCCTGAGACCAACATCTGCTTTGTAAGCCTAACCCTTTTCTGAGAAAACACATGCACACCCACATAAACTGACTACTATGACTACTAATACCACAGATTAATTCATTTGTAAATGATTATTAGTTGGAGAGTCTTTTAACAGTTTGAGCCTGATGAATTTGACCTTTATGTTGGTTTGACCTTTACAGTAAAGGCGGAGCCAGTCCCATCTGAAGACAAATCGGTTCTGGAAGAGATGAGATGAGCGGAAGTCAAGATGAAGAGAGTCAAAGTCACGCGTCCACAGCGGACCCACCTTCTCCCTCCCCTTTTGTTTCTTCACCCAGACACTCAGGGGAGGCTCTATCTATGCTGGTTGAAGGAGCGAGGTGCAGTGGAGGTTGTGACTCTGAGGAAAGCAGTGGTGGGAGCATCAAGGAGAGGATGGTGTGCTGTGGGCTGTAGGCTCTCCCAGCCAACAATGCAGGGTATGCTGCTTGATAAACTGTTCATTACTGGTGTCACTGAGCTCACGTATTTGTCCACACTTGTCACAGAGTCCTACTGTCTGTCTTCAACAGCTTGAAAAACAGGCTTATTATTCTGCACTGGCAGTGCTTGAGCAGCCCTGTGCTGTTAAAGTTATCTGAGTAAGATTTTGCATCATTACATAGCTAATGCACATTAATGAGTCACAAAACCCCCTGCTACCAATCTCAAAGTATTGCCACTTAGTTTGAGAGTCGTGCCTGTCTGCTCTAATGACACGATTAGGACGAAATCATTATTCAATCATACATTATGTTGTGAAAAATCCTGGCTCTTATCACCAGTGGATGGTGAAGGCAGCAGGATTATCAGTTTGGAATTTGCTACTTCATTTATGATGCGGAGTCAGTAATCTTGCCGCCCTTTGCAGCCTTGCAGCACGAAGGGTTGTGAGTGGGCACAGACAGCAGTTGAGCAGGAACACACACTTACAAGCACATTAAGGGCATAGCCTGCATTAGTAGGAGTGAACATGTGGGCCTGTGTGTATGTGCACAGTCTGAGTGGTTTCAGTTTTCCATGACTCACACCCTAATATTCCTTTTATCACACATCCACTTTCCTCAGCACTCCTTATGAGCAGGAGCGCCCTGAGCTATTGATTGCTCGCTTGTTATTGACAGGAATTGTTCAAATCAACACTTGCTGCTGGTGACTCTACAATCATGTATGCATTTCTTTGAATGATTGTGGATGTACAGTGTTTGGTTAAGTTGACATTTTGAAAAGGAAGGGATAGGTTGAACCAGGCCCTTACAGTAAGGTTTCAAACATCATTTTGAACTTTTCTGCTGGAAGCCCTGGTGGTGCTCCAAAACTCCAGCCAGATAATGTCATTGGGGGCTAATCTAATGAGTGGGCTAATCTAATGAGTGAGCCCCTGTAGAGTGTAGATGCCATTATTCTTCTCATGTTTTACCAACATGGCAGACAGCATTTGTAACCCTGAAATCTCCCCCTCTGATGTGACCATGTGTGCCAAAGTGAATGAATGAAGAGAGCACAGCTGTTGCCAGCATTTCTTGCCAGTAGATGCTGTTAAATGAAGTCATGATGTAAAGATATCAGAATAGTAATATTTTGTCCACCTATTGACATTTGTCCTTTATGTCTGTGCCAATAACACGTTTAATCTCTGTCTCAACTTCTGATGCTGTATTACTGAGACGTTTTACAGTTGAGTGTGCTGTAGTTTTTAATGTTATGTTACACACAGAGGCCTGCAATATCACTACACCTGAAGTCATCAAACTGCCAATTGTATATCTGACAGATGGACCAACCAATCAGTGGTCAGGGTTGAAAAGGATTTCAAAGTTTTTAATGCTTACACTAAGGTGATCCCTTTTTGTTATGTGTATCACAGTAATTCATCAGCGTAACTGTCAGCATACTGTATGATGTCAGCTTTCTGCTGACATCATACAGTAAAGGACAGTTGTCCCTTATTCGTTTCTGCTGGTTACAGAAATGATGGTCACATCCACTCTTGGACCAATTATTGTATTCATGCGTGTATGTAGTATTGGGCAGTTTTTATATGGCTGTTGATATGTTTTTTTTTTTTTTTTTTTTTATAAATACAAACATTTTTTGTCAGTTGTCTTTGTTCATCTTAATGTTTAGGGTACTAAAGCCACTGATGTGGCTTTAGTGCCTTTTATCTCAAGAGATATTTCTGATACAGAAATTTTAATCACTACTAAGTGACTGTAGCAGACCTTAATATTTTGTACAGCATCTCTTCTAATGAATCAAATGTTTTTTAGGCACACGTGGTCTATGCACCAGAGAGGGAGGAGGGAAATGTGAATTGTGAATATAGAAAGATGTAATGGAGGCAAACTGCCAGGGATGGAAAATTACTCATGTTCATCAGTGTGTGATGGCACAATTGAGGATTAAGGAGTGAGTCTTTTGTTGTGTGTTATCAGCCAGTCATGGCAGTGAAGAGAAGAGCAAAACAGGCAGATTCTGAACGTGATGCAGAGTTCTTAGGATGGATCCTGTTCAAACACAAAAATTAGATGCTCATGGACTTATGCATGGACTGATATGTTGTATATGGTAATAACACTGGGCTGACCTGTGTTAAACTGGATGTTTGTTGCAGAATAATTTTATGTCTGACACAGGAATTGCGTATGTGTACGTTCTGAGTTCCCATCAAGTCTATTTTCTTTTCAATCAACTTTAATTTCTGGCCTGAGACATTTCAAAATTTTTCGCCCCACATTCCTGTTTAGTTCCTAGCTAATTACTACAATTGTGGTAGCTTTTAGAACATTGCTCTTTGCAACCTAGTTGGGATTATGTACTTGATACTCTTCACTTCCAGAATCTCATATAGAAAATGTAGATGTTGGTTCTTATTTCAAAGAGATCAGTCAAAAGTCCTATTCTTTTGTTTGAATCACAAACAGCCACCAAAGAAAACACTCCAAGAGACACTTTTTGATCAGAGAACTCCATTTGATATTTAGTCAGATTTTGATATGCCCTGTTGAAATATACAGTTTACAGAACTACCAGGTGTTTGATGGGTGATACTGTGTAATTGCTGGATGAAGACCAGTTCTGTCATAGTTGGTATTTACTACACCATGGCACAAGAGAAACATCAATCTTTGGTGCTTAAAGGGCGGTGCACTCTCAACATAGACACTACAGTTTTCATGAACTAATGCAATATGAGCAAGTCTGCCATCTTTCAGTTCCAAGAAACGTATTTATTAATACTATTATGAACTTGTTGTAGGCTGAAAAATAAAGTTGTAATATGTACCTTAGATGATTGTACGTAAAAATGTATACTGACCGAAGGATGTCTGAAACTTTATAGAGTGTATTGCTTATGGAAGGGGATTATTTGACAATTTCACTTTTTTATATTTCATGTTTAGATTGTGATATAAGTATATTCTCCATAATGATACTGGGTTGATAATCTCCCATGCTTTTCTATATGAATGTTTCACATGGCCTAAGAGCCAGTGTTGCTGGTTGCCGTCTATGCTTCAATTACTATATTTTTACTGTGTATAAAATGTGTATATGTACATAGGAGTCACGGAAATGCCTTCTCATGCGGTATGTGCTGCCTGTCCTCCCTGCCATGTTTCAGTTATGTGGTGGTGATGTTTTTCATAATGTCTGATTTTAAAGGATTAAACATATTTTATAAATCTTGTTTCTTGTCCCCTTATTCGTGAATATTGCTTTCTTAAGTTACTGTTTGGTAAGTGCTGAAGTGCACAGCAGCTTGACATGTCTCAGCCCATATAGAGTGAAGGCACACTGGCAGAACTTGTAAGAAATAAGCACGGTGTCATCTCTTTTTTTCCCCCATTCATTTTAAGTGTATCAAACAAATATTGCACAACAAACGTGATTAAGTCGCTGTACATTCACCACTGCACTCCGGGTTCCCGCTGGGTTTCCACCAGGACTTGCCCCATGGTCTCAAACTCCAGGGCTCTCCAGTTGAACACATTTCCTGGGGTGAAGTTGGCATCGGTCACATAGCGCTGGATCTCACTGGGCGAGAGCCCATGGTCCCACATGTGGACTTTGGAGACCATGCCAATGAAAGACTTGCTGATCGAAACCCCCACCATAAGAGTCCTGCTCTTGGCCAATGATGGTGATGGGTGCACAGGTGATGGGCTGTCCCGAGTGGATGAATCTTTTGACCGTCGGCTTGCCGTCCACCCACAGCTGAGCCACCCCGGTGCCAGAGCTCCAGGTGGCGCACATGGAGTGCCAGGCGTTACGTGAATGACAGCGCTAAAAAGTCTGTGTCCCCATCTCGAGCGTGCATCCTAACGACATCTTCTGAATTTATTCTAAAAAGTACAAAGTCATTGCTGTGGGAGTTAGTAGACAAGAAGAGCCCATAGCTCCTGTTGAGATCTGTGAAGAATCTAAACAAGTAGCCTAAAATGTGAGAGGTTTAGTGAGGCGTTTAGTCATAAACTTCGAATTTGGTTTTAGCTGTCAGTTTCACATGAGCTGTGCTGGTCTCTTTAGTAAACACAAACACTTTGCCTGAGAGATCTGCACAAGCTAACAAAAACTGACGGATCAGTTGGCAGTAGTTGGCAGGTAGAGAGAAAGGGAGAGAGAGAGAGAGAGAGAGACGTGCATGATCTCAAAACATTCTATTGGTTTTGATTAAACAGAAAGCACTGTCATTAGTTTAATCGCTCAGTATGTTATACTGTTTGTAGACTTTTTCTCAAAGCGTTATTGCAGTGTTTGACATACCATGAGGTGTTGCACAGCATGTTGCAAATGTCACTATCAGAATTAAGAGTTTCTCCATCTGAGATCAAAAATAAAAAGTTTAAGTCACAGTTGCATTGCAGACAATTGTTAAATTGTTTAACGTGACTGTTAGAATCAGTGAAGTCATTCTCAAATGGCATTATGAGTTTTTTGTCACTTTAGTTGCATAATTTCTCAATTTTTTTTTTTACAATGATGAGGTGCCAAGTAACACATTTTGCTGTACAGAAGAGACTAAATGTAGTGGCATACTTCGGCTGTTTCTCCATGGTGAAATGAATAACTATCACTAATAATTAAAAAAAAGTTAGCCCCCAGACTTCTTATTTGTATATGATAGCTTAAAATAGGGAGAAAGCCAAAAATAAACATTAAGAATTAGATGAAAATAACAGGAACAGAGACTGGCTGAGGTAGGCGCCTGTAAAGCAGGTTAAAATGGAAGCAAAATGAATCTTACATCCGATCAGTTTCGTCGTGTGAAATCCCAAACTCTCACCTTGTGTCCTGGTTGCATCAGCTGCATGAGTGCAAATGAATGGACTCCCCAAATTTTGGATAGTAGGCCGCAGGCTGCCCCCACCACCCCACCCCCCGTTTCCCTCCAGGCAAATATTTGTGTGTTTAATCTTCTTTCATAATCATGGACTATGGACTCGTTCTTTCTTTCTTTTAGTTCGTACTTTCAAAGTTGCAAAGATGTCTCACATAATTTTCACCTTTTCAGATTATGTTCAAATCTGAAGTTGAAGCTACAATAAAACATCTAAGAATTACATCATCACAATTAGCCTACTTTTGCACAGAATTACCACCGCTTAGTCTATGTGTTTATTTACACAATTTTAATTTGTTCTATATAGCAGGTCTAATACTCAACCCAATAATTGTGTTTATTTATGTCTTTTAAATAACACACTGCATTAGCATACCTTGTTGGGTCTCATAATTCACTTTCCCATATCACAAAATATCCATAATTAAGACCTTCTGGATCTACAGGGTTTAATAGGGATGTTGATCAATAGACTACCAATTACTTAGCCAGGTGTTAATATTTCTGGATTTCCAAATTCATTTTTCATATTATGTTTAGATAATTTTGAGATAATTCTTGTGAAAGTATTTTTCAATCCTTTTTACAGTTTGCAGTATGTGGTAGGCAGTTTGCAGTGATGATCCACACACTATTACCCAAAATTTGGCAAGAAACAATCATGTCTGACCTTAATTAGCATGAAAAACACTTCAATCAATTCAGCTTCTATGTCAGAAATACCCTGAAGGCTTCAACATGTTTTTCAAGTTTGATCATATCTGATATATATTATGACAATGATGATGATTATTATCATTATTATTACAGATATTCGCTTGCTTGTTTGTTTATAGGGCTCCTGAGGACAAAAGCCTGGCCACCATTAATCTGGGTCCTATAACATAAGCAAGTTCAGTATGGTGAACTGGGTTTTGTGATAGCCCAGTTGACTTCACAAAAACTAGATAAAAGTATTGATCCACGAGCCAGTTCAGCAGAGTCAGTTTACCTCCACAGAACAACAAACTGTTAAAATGCATAAAGGTGAGCAATACAAAAACAATATAACATCACACAGTTGCCAAGGTTAGAAATGAACTGTAAGAGGAAAATTGCACATAGTGTAAATGCGTAACCACTGTCATTAAGAAAGAGACAGTGGTTATACTTTGCATTGATACAATGTTCTGCCATCATGTTAAGTCTGTGAGAACATTTCCTAATTTCAAACTTCTCCCATATTCCTTTTCCTCAGAAAATTCCTAATTTTTCCCAATTTCCTAATAAACTTCCTAATTTTAGTTCAGCACACTTAATATGCCACACCAACTTTAATTCATTATTAATATATTCAACTAATGTAAGCTACCTGCTTTTTAAATGAAGCCCTCCTCCTCCAACTGGGAAATGGCCTGGAAGGACTTTTATTTTATCTCTGGTATCGGCTAATAATTAATCATGGAAAACCAACAGCCCTTCTTACTAACTGTGAATTCAATAGTGTCTCTCATGTGCAGTTATTTTACAACCTGTCATTTAATTTGGATGCTCTCTCTCTCTCTATGTGTTGGTCATATTGGGTTTTGAAGATGTATAGGAGTGATGATGCCTTTTTTCCAGTGAAGTGACTGATGAGGAGGCAGGCCTTCATGTACCCTGTATAATCCAAAACACAGCAGCACTTTGACTGACGGGCTCTAGCAGGTCAGCTGTGTATCCTCCTGAAAGGTGAACCATATTGTTACATCAGAAACTTCAGGTCAAACCTGAAGTTATCTCTCCAGCCCTATAATCTAGTTTCCTAGCAGGCAGCCTTTTGCAGTTCTGGACACAGGAGCAGTTACGGGTCCTATTGGCTGCCTGCCGGCCCATAAGACTTGCTGTGAAAAGTTAAACACAACTAGTAGGGATCAGGCAAAAAAAAAAAAAAAAAAAAAAGCGTGTAAGGCCTACAATCCTCTGTAGGTCAGAGTGCTATAGACCTAAAAGTATAGTCCAAATCGTGTGTGTGTGTGTGTGTGTGTGTTTTCCCCTGTATTATATTTTATTTCCTACATTTTCCCTCCATGTTTTTATTGATCATTGTTGTTTTCAGTTGTCATATTAACAAACATATTAACGCGTAAAAAAGCATCTATGA
>OMKZ01033288.1:0-23431 GCA_900302535.1 Neoniphon sammara | reverse complement strand
GGGGCCCCTTGTAAAATAGAAGGTGGCGGAGCGAGGAGTTCGCCTGGTAAGTTAAGTTGGCGTGCTGTCCTGTTTATCGGAGGGATGAGAGGCAAAGAGTGAAGGCTCAGCCAGGAAGGAATGAGCAGAGTCATCGGGCTTCTGTAACACGATGCTTTGTCTTGATTGCCTGTAGCAGCTGAGCAGCCACCATATCTATGGAGTGTGTGCATGTCCTTGTGTGTGTGTGTGTGTGTGTGTGTGTGTGAATACGTGATTTTCTGTTTTAAGTGGGCTTGTGTGAGAGCGTATCTCTGTATCCATGTATGTTTAATATATGGCTGTCACTGTGCCTCGATGTGTACATTTCCTGTTGCCATAATCATAGCCCAATCTACCCTTTTTATCTAATGTGTGAACTGAGAGACTCTACCTTCTGTAGAGTCTGTTACCTCATGTGTTTGGGGTCTAACATCATGTCTGTATTATGATCCTTGTAGTCCCTGTTCCTCCTTTATATTTTTGTAATTTATGCAGTTTGTATCCTAGTTTCAGAAAGCCCATACCTTTATTTTTAATAGGTATTATTGCAAGTTGTGATGTCACCAGTTGACAAACAGAAATATCTTGCTATATGAATTTGGACGTGCTTTTGAGTGTGCCTATAAGGGATTTCTGCTTTTAGAGGGCATTTTTATAGCCTACTATTATAACAGATGCCTTCAAAACTCCTTTCAGGTAACCTCAAGTCTATTTCATTCTAAGGAACAGGTCAAGTTTTAGCAAGATCACATTGTGTTTTGTCATCACAATACATTTTAAAGTGTGATGTTCAAGTAAACTTCATCAAAGCAAAAATAATTTGAAATACATTTTTACAAGGTGATACTGCTGTTCACTTGCCAACTTAATTTGTACCAAGTTTTGTACTGATAAAATACCACCTTCAGGTTAAGCGTTTATATTATTACTATCAGAACCAATATTAGAAGACTGATGTAATTTGTTTTATACTTGAGTATCCATTCAGCAGTGCATTTCAGTAGATTTCACAAAAAGAAAATAAGAAAAAATCACTGTTGTATCAGTGATTATGATATCAGAAACCTAACCTTAGCTGCTCCTGAGGAAGCCAAGAGGTCTCAAATGGTGGCTAAACATGTCGAGGATGTAAGCAAAGACACTTGGCCAGTGCATGGAGTGTCTGCAAAGCTAATAAGTAATTTGATGTACACATGTAATGTCAGGGTTTTCTTTGGTACTGTGGGAAAGTGTTCTGTCAAGGCCTCAACTGCTCCTGAGTACAGCTCATTACTTTGTTGTTACCTTGACACTTTTATGTGGGTCACCTTCCATCCTGCTTGTAGTGTAGGGGGGTGGGGTGCACACAGGAAGGGTGGGGGGGTCGGAAGGGGTTGGACATGGATCAAGGCAACTAGTCCTGTGATCATTACCAACACTCAACACACATGTAGGCATAAACCATGAGATATACTGTGTACCATAATGGCATCTGCTGTTTGCTCAGTTGTATTTTTGTGCAGCTTTTCTACAACCTTAGCCATTAGTTCTCTATGTTGCTTCTATACTACTGTTTGGTGATATTAACACATCAGAGAGACTTAAAGGAATACTTCACCCTAAAAGCTATCTATTTTGTATCAGATACTCATCCTGAGTCTTGAATGTCCAACGAAGAAGTCCTATGCCTCACAGAGAATGAAGGTTCCAAAAACTGTTGAATAAACCTCTTACAGAAAAGCCTCATGCACAAGCACCTGCACATCACTGGCCTGCACCTTTACTGAACTTTACTGAAGACATGCCTCCGGATTGTTTGTCGGCCAGGAACCTTGTTCACTTCATTCACTGGCTATGCTGAATACTTCATCAGAGGATTACACTGCACAAAGACTTAGAGAATTTGTGTTTTCAAATGTGTCGTTCTTTGTTGAAGTTGTCAGTCAACTCCATGCTAAAACAGTTTTTGGAACTGCATTCTTCATGAGGCAAAGGATTTAAACTTTTTTGTTGGACATTCAAGACACACAGTGAGTACATGATACAAAATAGATAGCCTTTGGGTAAATATTTCTTTAAGGAAAGTAATGTACCACGCTTTCTTTATTCACTCATTCCCCTCTCTGCAGCTCCCTCTAGAGAGACCCCGGTGTGGTGGTATCCCTTCGCAATGCCAAGATGGCGACCCTGCTCCCTCCCCCAGGCACCAATATATTCCGCCTCCTCACCCCGGAATCGCTGGCGGAGATTGAGAGGCTCATGGAGGAAAGGAAAAGGGCAGCAGAAATAGAAGACCATGAAGAGGAAGAGCCATTATTGCCGAACAGTGATCTCGAGGCAGGCAAAAGTCTGCCCATGATCTACGGAGACCCGCCACCAGAGCTACTCAACACACCTCTGGAGGACCTGGACCCCTTCTACAAAGCACAGAAAGTCAGTCCAAGCACCCAGAGGCCCACCTGACAGCAGTGGGAGTCCGAGTTGAAACACAAAGCCACAGTGACCACTTTGTTGTTAAATGAGCTTGACTCCTATTCTATATTTACAGCCTTTCTTACATATAAAAAGGAAGGATGTATCACTTGACATACAGTATATTTACATTAATTATTACATCTGCATGCATTATCCCCTCTGAAATCTGAATGATATGATTGCCTTACAGTTGAATCTTGAAGCATATGATTTTAAGACTGTCGTCACTTTTACATATTCATTTGTTTCTTTGTCATTTTAGAAGTTAATGCAGACCTATACCAAATAACTCTGTGTTTTTCAGACTTTCATCGTAATCAGCAAAGGAAACACAATCTTCAGGTTCAATGCTGAACCGGCTTGCTACATTCTGAGCCCCTTTAATATCATTAGGCGAGGAGCCATTAAAATTCTCATACATTCATATCCTTTTGTTTCTGTAAGTGTTTGCAGGTTGTCCTAAGTGTATTTAAGTTTGAATCAAATGTAAAGTGCTGAAGGTAGTGAAAGATGAATGAAAGATGATGTTAGGAGACAATTGGGCTTATACATACAGTATAATATTCAAGTCAGTTTCCTTAACTCTGAATCAAATTATTTAGCATGTTCATCATGATTACCATTCTATCGAACTGTGTATTCATGACAATGAGCAACCCACCAGCATGGAGTAAAACTGTTGAGTGAGTATATTACTGTTGTATTTTTGCTGTCGCTTATATTTATATTAAATTTACTGCTACTGTAGTCGTACTTGACGTTTTGTTCATAAGAAACTAATGGTTTACAATTTCCTTCTAGGTATGTTTTTACTGGTATTTACACCTTCGAGGCAACAACCAAAGTGTTGTCAAGAGGTTTCTGTGTTGGATCTTTTACATTCCTTCGAGATCCATGGAATTGGTTGGATTTCATGGTGATCAGCATGGCGTATGTATCTGAGCACGTCTTGTGCTCCACCTATCTTTTTTTTTTACTTTTTATGTATTTTTAAATTAACAATTCACATGTTTCAGCAAAGAATAAGACAATGAACATGATTATATTGAATTTCCTCTAATGGCTTGGATTCATTTTTTCTCTGTTTTTCTTCAGTTACATCACTGAGTTTGTTGATCTCGGCAATGTGTCAGCCCTCAGAACATTTCGTGTACTTCGAGCCCTAAAGACAATTACTGTGATTCCTGGTAAGTTTTTGCATATATTAAAGCGTGGTTGTTAAGCTGTCTTTATGTTCTAAATACATGGGAAATGTTTATTGAGTGTGAGTGTCTAAGTATATATACAGTATGTAGAGTATATTACTTCACCTCATTATGCTTTGATTTTTATCTTTTCATTGAAGCTTGTTATGATATTTCATTTTGAATTATTTTGTGAGAAGATGCACTTTTATAGCATGTCATTAAGATTGCAATCGTTAACTTAGTGTGCACTATAGAGTGCATTAATCATTTCAGAGATGTTTGGACTTAATGTAACGTGTGACTTGTCTCTCGTCAGGTTTGAAAACCATTGTGGGGGCCTTGATCCAGTCAGTGAAGAAAATGGTGGATGTGATGATTCTTACTGTCTTTGCCCTTGCTGTTTTCGCCCTTGTTGGCCTTCAACTTTTCATGGGAAATCTGCGTCATAAATGTGTGCGATGGCCCATTGAAACAAATGAAACAGCATTTGGAGTTTTCAACGCCACTTCCATTTTCAATGACACTGTGTTTTTCAACAATACAGTGGATCTCAATAATACAGCATATTCCAACAGTACTTTTGATTTTCAGGAATATATTGAAAATGCTGGTAGGTCTGCACATGTAATTGTATGGTATTTTAAAATAGTATTTTCCTCAGTGGAATGAATTTGATTCTGTGCCTTTCTTTATTTGTTTTTAGATAATCACTATTATTTGGAAGGCAGCCTGGATGCTCTTCTTTGTGGAAACAGTTCTGATGCTGGGTATGTTACTTTAGATCATCCACACTAACTAATTTTGTCTGGTCAATTTCATCCCCATCTTTAAAGCTTACCTTTGGGTGGTGCTTTTATGTATGGCATGTCTTAGCTACTTTAAGATTTTTAAAACTCAAATGTAATAACAAAAGGGATCTCTTTGACATCCATCACAGTGGATTTCTGAGGTTATAAGAAGGGCGAGTCTGGGTTGGGTGATGGTTCAGAGGCAGGGAGGGTTTCTTAGCAAACTGACTCTTCACTACTGCCCTGTTGATAGAAAGTGTCCAGAGGGATTCATGTGCATGAAGGTTGGGAGGAACCCCAACTATGGATACACCAGCTTTGACTCCTTTGGCTGGGCTTTCCTGGCTCTCTTCAGACTAATGACTCAGGACTACTGGGAGAACCTTTTCCAGCTGGTTGGCACTTCTTTTATTTGTTACAAATGAATTTCTCACTTCTGCTTTCGTACAATATGCAGGGTGCCCACAGGCCTTTTGGATTCAAGACATATAAAATAATTCCCTAAAAGGTTTTGAAAATGGATGGATGGATAAATGGATAAAAATACTTAAAAAAAAATTAAAAGATGGTGATAAAGTCAAAAGTTATATCTTACACTAAAACATGCCAGTTTTGAGACCTTGAATTTTGCTAGACAAGATCCTGAAAATGATTCAGAAGTCCAAGTGTGTGTGGGAGCCCTGTATATATGATCTCATATGATTTTCTTTTTAAAATCTGTACTGCGAACCTAAAGATTTAAGATTTGTCCTTAGTTCTCGTAGCTTCTTTTTTGTTCCATATACAGATTCTACGGGCAGCTGGAAAGACATACATGCTGTTCTTTGTGGTGGTCATCTTTCTGGGCTCCTTCTACCTCATCAACCTCATCCTGGCTGTGGTAGCCATGGCTTACGACGAACAAAATGAGGCAACTCTCAGAGAGGCCAGAGAGAAAGAGGAGGAGTTCCAGCGGCTTCTAGAGCAACTCAAGAATCAAGAGCGTGTAATTATCACAGATATATTAGAGGACAACTAACCAAACAGAGAGCCATATATCTATATTTATACTGATATATCTATTCACAGCCTCAGCTATAGCATAATCAAAGCCAACTGGCTAGTCACTAACCTCTGTGATAAATTACCACAAGAAGACTAACAAGCTCAGTCTCTTTGACTCACTGCCAGATGACATTGGTTCCACCTTCTTGCCCATCCCAAAATATAGAAATTCTTGTTTTATTATCCAACATAAAATTATTTTTTAAAAATGTCTTTGTTTTTATGAGTTCAGTTAAATCATATATTCAAACAGTTCCAAGTTTGATATCAAGAGTGCCAAAGTGGAAGCTGAAGTGTCCATTGTTACCAAATATTTACACCTGCGTGCACAATAGTGCAAGTGGGGGGATTGTTTCCGGTCCTGTCTGTCTGTGTTTCTGTGTGTGTCTGTGTGTGTACAGCATAACTCAAACACTTTGATCCGATTCTTACCAAACTTGGTAGAAATCTCAAGCGTCAGGAAAGGAAGAACTGATTCGATTCTGAGAAGAATCGCTCCGAGGTCAAGGTCACAGGGTATGGTCAGAGTTCTGGCCCAATGCTAGTACATGAGGAATATTTATAGTGGCCATATCAGTCAGTTGGTAAGAAATAGATAAATAGTTACTATTAATGTAACACTAATATAAAGTCATATATGACCTTTCTCTTGGTCACATGACCCGTGACCTTCAGTGACCCTTAAAGATTGATGGAATAACTGATGGAAAATTTTTGCACACATTATTGGTCCTATAGTATTTCACTGTCAAACATGCAGGGCACAGATGTTGCACTCTCTGAGTGCCCCTTCCAGTTCATTCTATAGTTTGTATAAAAAAATAAAAATCCTTTGTTACCCAACAGGGCCAAGTTAGTGGAAGTCGGGCAACTCTAACCAGTAAGAAGTCAAGTCATCACACAGCATCTGAGTTGGCGGATGATGAACGGAGCCTTGAAGATTATGAATTTGTCAAGGATTGTAATGGGAAACTTGTTCCCCATGTGATCATCAACCGCGCACCCACCCAGGAACAAGTTAGTCTGTCTTCCTCCTGCCATAGTTTACCTTATTAGGTTACAATTCAAAAGGCAAGAATTTGGCTATGTGTTTGCCCATGTTGTTTTTAGTATACAGCATAATTAGTCTGACTTTGATTTCTGACTACAAGGTTCCCTAGGGCTATGAAGTTAGTGATGAGCGTATGACTTCGTAACTCACACATTTTGATGAATTCTCAGTTTATCAATGTATCTTACAGTCTGCTACGGAAGATGAACACAGAAAGAAGTCATTAGGCTCTGTGCACAGCATGCTGCATGTGGAGAATCCAACCCTGCAAAAGAGAACTGCCAGTGCTTTGACTGTGCTCACCACAGCAGCTATGGAAGGTACAGTACCACTGCAGAAATAAACTAGGCATTGTGATTCTTTATGAACAATTTTACATATACTAATAATAATGCGTAGTTAATTGTCGTACAGAATCTCTGTATATTGGAAAATCTTTTGCCTTACAGTACCAAGACATTTTTGAAGATTTTACAGGTTTGATCACACCAAAACAGCTACATTATCATAACATGTCATCTACTTCAGGGCACTGTTTTGTGGCTACGCAACAGTATCACAGGAGAAGTGTCAAGTCCCTTTGGGGACTGTAGAAATACATGAGGCTTAGTTGCATGTTCATACAGGCTATGCTCTAATGTGAGCTGTAATTGCTTAGATTATCATGCAGTTGTTAACATTGTACACACAGTTACCCCAAGGCCAATACAGTAGCATTGTCTAGAGTTTGCCACATAGTTGTGTTAATCATATTGTGTGGGGGAGAGATCCCTGTCAGCATTCAGGGACATGCCCTCATGGTGTTAAGCCTGTGCTATTTCAGCCTAACTATGAGTTGGCCTAGACAAGACATGAATTTTAATGTCACTCATCATTGCATTCTCTTTCAGAGCCTAACTATGTTCTGCATACTACTGAGGGATAACTCATTTGCTTATAAAGAATTGATGGTAGCCTACCCAAAAGTATGCTCAATAATCTGTCATTTATCAAGGCATCATAAAGCACAAGTAACATTGCTTTTCTAAATGCTGGCCACTCACCCTTTTCCCTCCTGGGGAGTTTTGAATCCACGTTTACTATTCCCTTGTTGGTACACCTCTTATTCTTCTTTTTTATAGAACTAATGAGGCTACACACCTTTTTCTTTCTGTCTGTCTTTGTCTAGAGCTGGAGGATGCTCAGAGGCCTTGTCCACCTGGCTGGTACAAGTTTGCTGACATCTTCCTGAAGTGGGACTGCTGTGTGTATTGGGTGGTCTTTAAAAAGTGGGTGCACTTTGTGGTGATGGATCCTTTTGTCGACCTGGCCATTACCATCTGCATTGTGCTCAACACCCTCTTCATGGCCATGGAGCACTATCCCATGACCCCAGAATTTGACAACATGCTCTCAGTGGGGAATCTGGTACCATTTTAAACATATTGCAGTCATGTTGCTGAAATAATCCAAGATCTCTATCTGACTTTGATTTGTCTATACATTTAAAAGAACATTTGTACCTTTTTTAGGTTTTCACTGGGATCTTCACAGCTGAAATGTTCTTTAAACTGATTGCCATGGACCCCTATTACTACTTCCAAGTTGGCTGGAACATTTTCGACAGCATCATTGTCTCACTCAGTCTGGTGGAATTAGGGCTGGCTAACGTCCAGGGCCTGTCTGTTCTCAGGTCCTTCCGTTTGGTAAGACAAACTGTTTAAATTTCTCGATAACGGTTTACCAGCATGACATAATTGCTCATGCATATTCACTTGTTTTCTTGTTATTCTGTTTGACTGTTGATGTCTGTCCTGTGTTGGAGATAGCTACGTGTCTTCAAACTGGCCAAGTCCTGGCCCACGCTCAACATGCTGATTAAGATCATTGGTAACTCGGTAGGAGCTTTAGGGAATCTGACTTTGGTGCTGGCCATCATCGTCTTTATTTTTGCTGTTGTGGGCATGCAGCTCTTTGGCAAAAGCTACAAAGACTGTGTGTGCAAGATTTCCTCAGACTGTGAGTTACCACGCTGGCACATGAACGACTTCTTCCACTCTTTCCTCATTGTGTTCCGCATTCTGTGCGGTGAGTGGATTGAGACCATGTGGGACTGCATGGAAGTGGCCGGAGCAGGGATGTGCCTAGTCGTCTTCATGATGGTCATGGTCATCGGAAATCTGGTGGTAAGTGTAACAACACCCATTTACTGTTAATAAGTGACCTAACCTGTAAAACATGTAATTCTCAGCTTGACCTTGACAGGAACAGAAAAGACTTATATTTTGATACACAATTTTGTTTGACAAAAATAGTTGCTCATTTGATTTTTAGGATAAAATAAGGGCCAAATAATAAAAAAAATCTTGTGGCTGTGTTGAAACATAGAATGAAATTTAAGATTGTGCCACTGTGCTCTCAGTAGGTTTCTGAATGGAGGTATAGGCCTAAATGTATAGTCAGTGCTTATTGGGCATAAATCTTTTAAGTAGATGGGTATTTCTGAGATCAGAGGCGCTTCCTTTCAACAACACATGCAATAACCAAACTGAACAACTGTCGCTAGTGTTAACTTGTAAAGCTGGCAGACTGTTCTCTAAAATCTCTCTAAATCTAATGGTTAGCGTATTGTAATGCCAGGAGATTTTGTGGTCAGTAAGTCTAAGCACTCTATTGTTAACCCCACAACTGAAGGATGCCAAAGACAGACAGGCAGCTGGGGGGTTAGATTGTTTCCACTTGGGGGCATTATAGTATATTAGAAAGTGCAATGAAAGCATATCATAGCCATGCCAGAGTACTTATCACTTGTGAGACTGGGCTACAACATAGGTCTGAGGTTGATGTTTTGTTTTTTGTTTGTTTTTGTTTTGTATTTCCCCAGCTAATGAGCGGAAATGTTACTGACACTGTAAATTTACATTGTATGTGCTTACATGTGGAAACAGTTATTGCATATGGTATGAAGACAAATATAAAAGAATATTAACGCCTATTATTTTGGATAAATAAAATGATAACTGATATGGATTTAGCTGAATTCAGCTGTTCACACAGTGTCTGGGTGAGTTGTGACATGAAGAAGAAGCAAAACCGATATGGTGCTAAGTAAAGAGTCTGCAATGTCTGGAGTATGGAAGCACTGTCCCTGACATTATATCTTGGCCTCACAGAACAAGGACATGCAGATGATCACTCAGAGGCATTATATCAAGCATCCTATTCAATGCCAGGAGTCCAAAGCATTTCCTGTTGGGTTATTCATAGAAATTAAAAGGAAATAGCTCATCATCATGACCTTACAAAAGTTTTGCACTGCACTGTGCCAAAACTATCATGGATTTTTTGTCTCACACTCACCCCCCATCTATCCCTACTCCCACACTTGAAAATAAATCATAAATGTACTTTCTGCACTGTCCCAAAGACAAATGACTTACTGTACGTAGTTAATGGGAGAGTTAATTGGTTTCTATTTAAATCAAATGACCTGAGCCAGCAAACAGTGGTTTTGACCTTGACTATGTGCTAAGATCCAGCTCAAGTAAGCACGCTGCCACAGAGGGAACAAACACAGACAGCTGAGCGAGCCGAGCTCACAGGGCAGCAGACTGGGTGTTCAGCAAAAGACATTTGATAGCAGAATGAAGTCTAACTGATGGAGAGGTAATTATATTGCTCCATCAGTGCCACAGCATATGGAGCATAGTGTTTATAATCACTTTCATGGTCAACATACTGGTTGTATTGTTCTGTTCAGTATTATCTTTGTTGTAGGCCTCATTAATGTTGCAAAACTCTTCCCGAAACTCCAAGCTCTCATACCCACTCCTAGAATTCCCTCTAAATTTATTATATTTTATTGGCTTTATACCCCCACTGCTCCAATTCCTCTTCCTTCGGTGGAAATCTACTCCATTTTTGAATTCCTATATGTAATTCCTGAGCTCTAAACGAGTCCAGTCATTATATGTGGGTATAAGGAACTCACTCTCAAAGGTAGAAACCTGAAAGGAAAACGTCTGATGTCATCAGGTATACTGAACCTGAAACTGTTCCAAGGAGAACGATATAAAAAGGCAGCTGGGAAAGCACCCGGGGAAAGTTTCTGGGAATCAGTGTACATTATCAGGTGCATGGTATGCTACAAAAACTTAACACTTCTTTATGTATACACACTCAAACAAACATTCCAGTCAAGTCAACCTTCCATTCATTGTCTGAGGTTTGAAGTTGTTTATCTTCATAAATATTGAATGTACTTCTGTAGTCAACAGGGAAAGCAGAGAAATTATTTAACTGATTAACTTAACCTTTAAACTGTCCTTCTGCTCTTCTCTGCTTCTTAGCTACAGCTGGCATTTTCTCATCATTCCTCATCTCTCTTTCTCTCTGTACTCCCCTAACTCCAACCCTCCTCACCGTGCGGCTTGTGTTTTGTCCAGTTCAGCCTTTCCCTCAGCCCCCTTACAGATTCACAACTCCTACACTGGAATGCAAGAGATCAGCCTACCCCTGGCCCATGTAACCATGATCTCCCGCTAAACCTGGGAAATAAGAACCGAGAAATTGACTAACAGGTTTTAGACACTAAAGATAGCTGCCTCTGCAACAGGCGGCAGACAACATAATATTTATTGATGTGCCATCACAAACTTGATACGTGATGTGTATTTGAGCCACTGGAGTTTTGTGTTTAGGTCAGTGTTGTAGCCACACTTTGGTCAAGGCAACTACTGGCCACCCAGTTTTCAAGGTTGTCTGCCCAAACATCAGAGACCAATAAAAACACCAGTATGTATTGATACTCACTAAAAGCTATTTCTTGTAAGATAGGTCAACCAATAACTAAACTTATTCCATGATAAAGGGAGGAATTCTTAAATGATCAAAACACCCCAAAATGGAGTTCGAGCACACTGACTGTTATATTATAGAAAATTATAGAAAAAATATCATATTTAGGAACATTTCACTCTCAACCACAGACTACACACATAGATTCTAGCTATTTGATATACATAGTCCAACATAGAAATTAAACAGTGTGCTTATCCTGCAGTTTTTCTTCCCCAACTTTTCAACTTTTCCATTCAACCCATGAGCATTATTTCTTCATGAGGCTTTAAAAGTATTTGTCATGCTTTAGATTTCAACTTAAAGGTCTTTATATGTATGTATACCTCTTGATTCCTCTGTCCTTCCTTCACATGTTCATGCTGTGTCTTTTTCCTCAGGTGCTGAACCTCTTCCTGGCCTTGCTACTGAGTTCCTTCAGTGGAGACAACCTGTCAGCAGGGGACGATGATGGAGAGATGAACAACCTCCAGATAGCCATTGGCAGGATCACACGGGGCATTGACTGGGTCAAAGCCTTCATCATTGGAACGGCCCTACAGATAATTGGTAGAAAGCCCAAGGAGACTGAAGAGGGCCAGATGGATGATATGGACCCTAAAATGGAGGGCATTGAAATGAACCACTTGGACACCGGTCAGCCTTTCAAAATGGCAGATGGGATATCTAATTGTTTAGTAGAAGGCCGGCCTTCTGGATTCATAGTGGATGGAGAGTTCAGTCTTAGTGTGCCAATTGCCCAGGGAGAGTCAGACTTTGAAAACCTGGGTGACGATGATGAGGATGACAAGAGTGATGATGACAACTCTAAGATTTCAGATGAGGAAGATAACCAACATCACATGGTAGGGAAAATAGATGTAGGGAAATTGAACAACACATGAATGCAAGTTTACTGTTTATTCTATCTATCTATCTATCTATCTATCCATCTATCTATCTATCTGTCTGTCTGTCTGTCTATCGATCCATCCAGCCATAATTCCTTCATTAATGCTGGTAATAAATGATGCTCAGTCAGTGGCTGGACTAACGACACAGTGTATAATGTTAGTTATGGGTTTAAGATTATACAGTCTAACTTGTAAGTGTAAGTTATGCTTGAATTAACCTGGAATGTTTCATCTTTAGTGGTCATACAGAAGAATTTTAATGTAAAATAAATGTTTAGGTGTCCACCCTGAAGCATAATTTAAAATGTTTTCTTTTGATCTTATAAAGAACAGTACTTTTTAAAGCTCCCAAGTCAGAATACCATCAGTATACCATCTAATCAGGGCAGGGATTTAGTCTGTTTGCTTTAGTCTAGTTTGTTATTTTGTTGATTCTATCAGCAAGACCAAAATAAAGCCTGGACAAGCTCCAGTGAGCCTGACTTGGTGGACTCTGAATAATGTTCTTACATCCTAGTTTCTATTCGGGTGATCAGATAGAAAGATTTTTCTCCTGCTCAAATATTAGAAGTTAAAGGACATAAGATCCATTACATTATCCTCATTACTTTGTGATGTTGAAGATAAAACTAGTTCAACATCTAGTATAATAAGAACTATCCAGTCAGCATTAATGAGCTAACTGTAAGTAATAAAAGAAGATAATGTTGTTTAATATAGAAATGAACAAAAGAAAGTTAGTTGCTCTGCTCAGTCCTGAAGTGGAGGACAAGGAGCCCATTCTGATATGGATGATCCTCTAAAGGAAAAAAGCATTAATGGTTTTAGTTAGTTAAAATTCAACCTGTGCTAGCAGTGTTAATGTAAATAAAAATCAGCCAGTAGCAACAGTTAAAAATGGGAAACTAAGTTGCTGACCTCCATCCAGGCATTGGCTAATTTCTCTGTCATGTTGTGAAATTACATTGACATGTCACATAACACGGCTAAAGTTGAAGCTCGTTCAACTTGGAGGCCAAAATGTTGGCAACCAAAATGTTGGTAACCAAAAAATATCTGAAAGATATTGCAGCGACTTCACTCTTTGAACTAAATGTAAATGGAAAACTTGCAAGGTGACACTGATGCAAATGTTTGTCACTTTCTGTCAGTAGATTTTGCTGCTCAGTGAATGCAAATGTTCAGTAGTCACTTAACAGACATGGAGGAACATGACTGCTTCTTCCTGTTAGCTATGCAATATCTCTACCACACTAAGGGTTCTCCCTAGGGAATGTGTGCTTTCATACCAGTAGTGATTGTAAGCTTTCTTGTCCTTGTAGTTCTCATGGTTATGAACCACAAGATGGCAACCTGCCAGTATTCCTGTAAACATACTCTAGATTCTGCTGTCACTGGACCCACAAAGTTGGCCCTCTGTTCACTGTGAGTGGAGCGGCTCCAGGAGTTTTCTCCTGATGACACCATCGTCTTAAGTGTTGTCTCTCTTGTTTCCATTTTTGGGACAAAGTCATTCATGTTCGCAGATCTGGATCTAAGATCACTAGAATAACCTGGATTCTAATTGAGCGCACATTTTCCCTGAAAACTTTTCACATTTATTATGGTTTCCATTAGAACTGAAACTATGTATTTCTCATTATAGACATGGCAGAAGCCTCTTATTCCCATTGGATACCAGTTGCTATTTGTACAAACTGAATGGTTCCCTTAAAGTAGTCTTTAAAATGGTAATACTATAGCTTGGAATTATGCCTTTTTAAATCAAACTTAAAGCTCTCCATATATTCTTTGAATGTGACTTTATTCTTACATGGTGTTACTTTCTTAAAAAGACCCTTTTGAAGGTTCAGTCTCAGACAGTGCATTTCAGCTTGATTTTATAAGGTTCTACTTCCTATCCAATCACAGCCATTAAAGTTTCATTAAAGACCAATCAAAATTACTTAGGCCACTTCTTCGAAGAGGCTAGTTAAGGGTAGTCACAATGGCATGCGGTATAAAAATGTGAAATTTCTTGCATGATATTATTATGATTATCTTGATGTAGTTGAAGTTAAAAATGTATATTTTTTTAATTTAACCTTGAATTGATTTTTAAGGAACGGGAGTTCATATATAGGAGTAGGCTAGATATCACAGCTTCATGTGGTATATCTGATTTGTTGTCTTGCTGTTTATGAACACTCAGTAAATACAATTCCTTCTCTACTTCTGTGATGATTCAGGAAAAGTTACATGGTGTCAGTCATGTACCTGGAGATGGCAAAGTGAGTAACTCTACAAAACTCAACAGTATCTCATGTGTCTCTACATTTATGGCCTACATGTATGGTTTTAGTGTATTAGCCCCCCTATAGGAGGGGCTAATACACTAAAACGGTGAATTATACAAAGATGATTAAACAGGCTTCTGCTTAGAGAAAAAAACAACAAAAAGAAAATAGTAATTATGTATGTTTTGCTAGGTGGATTCATAACTCAGCTTCTCTTTTGTCTCTTGGATAGCTAATGGGTGCTTTGGATGATGGGGAATCTTCTGTGTGCAGCACAGTTGACTACCAACCACCTGAACCTGAACCAGAGGAAGAGGAAGAAGAAGAGCCTGAGCCAGTGGAACCAGAGAACTGCTTCACTGACAGTATGAAGACAGACTGAGTTTATTTTACTCACCACAGTGTCTGTTTGTGACCTCAGTAATGCAGAAATTGCTCTGTAACACAGCACACAAATTGGCTAACAACACACAAGTATTGTCTAAAAGGTGAGCACCAGTGCTGACCTTTTAGACATCTAATCGGACATCTTTTTGACTAATCATGGATGTTAGGATTTAACATCCATGGATTTAATTTTGATGTCCCTCTCCCCTCAGACTGTGTGAAGCGCTGGCCATGTCTAAGTGTGGACATCACACACGGAAACGGCAAGAAATGGTGGAACATCCGCAGGACCTGCTTCACTATTGTAGAGCATGACTGGTTTGAGACCTTCATAATCTTTATGATCCTCCTCAGTAGCGGAGCTCTTGTGAGTTTTGTCATCAGTGCAACATATTTAAAATACAAACTGTTTTATGGTACTGTGAAGACTTGACGGTATCTAATATCTACTTTTGGCAGGCCTTTGAAGACATACACATAGAAAGACGGCGAACCATCAAAATCATTCTTGAGTATGCTGATAAAGTTTTCACCTACATCTTTATCATTGAGATGATCCTTAAATGGGTGGCATATGGCTTCAAGACCTACTTCACCAATGCTTGGTGTTGGTTGGACTTTTTCATTGTAGATGTAAGTTTTGACATCTTGTTTTAATGCTGTCTGTGCAAATTCAACAGAAGAGAGCATTTTTAACTTTTAGTTAGCTGGCAGGATAGAATTTTTCTGTTTCATGTAAAATCAATTTTATTTATTTTTTAAAAGATAACCTGATGGTAACAGTTGAACAGAATGTTTCAATTCTGCCACAGGTTTCCCTGATTAGTTTAGGTGCCAACTGGCTGGGCTACTCTGATCTGGGACCAATTAAATCTCTCAGAACACTCAGGGCTCTAAGGCCTCTTCGAGCTCTGTCAAGATTTGAAGGCATGAGGGTGAGTTATTGGCCATTGACCCTCATTTAGCGTTGAAATTTACACACATAGTATACCTGAGCACTAAACAACAAAGTTTGAATGATGTGCATGACTAGCACTGGTGTACAAGCCGCCAGACATTTGATGATGTTGAATGCACTTTATACTAACTTGACTGGCTTTTCCTTAACATGTTGACTGCATGCTTACACCATGGGTGCTGTAACAGAGCTGACTGAGGTAAGTCCACTAACGTGACTTTGGCAGTGAATGAACAGAGTAATGCCCCCTGGCAATTTTGTTACTTACTCTTTCAAACAAAAGACTCATTCCCTGACTTTTAGAATATGTTGGCATATGAAATGGTTATAATTAAATTATATGATTGCATTCATACATTTTATGATGAATATACTACTTGTTGTGAAAGTTGGACCTAATGAATAAACATGCACTGTTGATTGTATTGATGCAGTAGAGTGGACTTATATTGTTTTAGAGATCACTGCAGTAACAATTTACACTGAAGCAAAATCCTTTCTGCTGGGCAGGTGGTGGTGAATGCTCTTGTTGGAGCCATCCCCTCCATCTTCAATGTGCTGCTGGTGTGTCTGATCTTCTGGCTTATCTTCAGTATCATGGGGGTCAACCTGTTTGCTGGAAAGTTTTACCGCTGCATCAACACCACTACAGAAGAGCTCTTCCCCATCACTGAGGTCAACAACTTCAGTGATTGCATGGCCATTAAAGAAGCCACACAGGAGGCCCGCTGGATAAACGTCAAAGTCAACTATGACAATGTTGGCCTGGGATATCTGTCCCTGCTTCAAATAGTGAGGAGGACTGGTTCACTGATTTCCACTTGAACAGCTTCAGCAAATGGAAAAAAAAGTTGCATTTTCTATTTGAGTCTTTGTTATTTGAACACTCTGCTAATTTGATAAACTGAAACAGATCTATACATTTTCCCTAAAACAATTCTTTCTGTATTTGCAGGCAACATTCAAAGGTTGGATGGACATCATGTATGCTGCAGTTGACTCAAGAGAGGTAAACTCACTATATCACTGTATTCAACATTTTAGTACTTAACAAAGTCTTATTGTTTTCTGCTTTAGTAATTAGAATGGATTATACACAAAAATCCCAAATAACTGCATTTTGAAATGAATTTGTTGAGTGAGAAACTGTAAGAAAGTGAAGGGACTAAACTGTTTTGTTCCTTTTAGGTTGAGGATCAACCGTCATATGAGATCAACCTCTACATGTATATGTACTTTGTCATCTTCATCATCTTTGGCTCGTTCTTCACTCTCAATCTCTTCATTGGTGTCATTATTGACAATTTCAACCAGCAAAAGAAAAAGATAAGTATCACACTGTTTGAAAAAAGTATTGCCAGCGATTGGAATACCAGATGTCTCCATAAATTATGTATAATATTAAGTCTAAAGCACATCAAAGTTAATTAATATATGGATACCTATAATGATCTTTGTATTCTGTTATTTCTTCACTTTGGAGATAAAGACATCTTTATGACTGAGGAGCAAAAAAAATACTATGACGCCATGAAGAAACTTGGATCCAAGAAGCCACAGAAGCCAATTCCAAGACCAACAGTATGTTACAGCATTCATTTACAATCACATTTTGTCACATCAGTCACCAGTAATATTAGCAGTAAGCATATGGTGCTGCATGCCATATTTTTCTAATGAATCTAAAATATTTCCTAACTGCATTGTTTGTGGATGATGTGTATCAAGAAAGAAGCCAAGCTAATGAGACATGAGCCTGACGTGCATGGCACTACGAAAGCGTCATCACTGACCTCCATATTAACCCTTTCTGAACAGCACTGATGTGAGCAAGCCAAGTGACTAGAATTTGTCTTTCTTTCCCTTGCCTTTCCATCTGCCTCTCTCCATCTGACCTGGAGAACCTAATCCAAGGCCTAGTGTTTGACTTCATCAGTCAGCGGTTCTTTGACATCTTCATCATGGTCCTGATCTGCCTCAATATGGTGACCATGATGGTGGAGACAGACGGCCAAAGTGAAGAGAAAGAAAATTTTCTCTTCAAAGTCAACCTCGCCTTCATTGTTGTCTTTACTGGAGAGTGTATATTAAAGATGTTTGCCCTCCGTCATTACTTCTTCACCAATGGATGGAACATTTTTGATTTTGTTGTGGTCATCTTGTCTATAGCTGGTAGGTATCTAATACACAAAGAGCACAGTTTTGAATTATATTGATCGCAAATTGTAATTTGCAGTTATATTCACACACTATTCAAAGCAGGGATGTAAAGATGTCCTCTTTAACTGCAGTGCTTCTCCTTTTATTTCAGGCATTATGCTTTCAGACCTCATCGAGAAGTACTTTGTGTCACCCACTCTGTTCAGAGTGATCAGACTGGCCAGAATAGGCAGGATTCTGCGTCTTATTAAAGGAGCCAAGGGCATTCGAACGCTGCTGTTTGCCCTAATGATGTCCCTCCCTGCCCTATTCAATATTGGCCTCCTGCTCTTCCTCATTATGTTCATCTTTTCCATATTTGGCATGTCAAACTTTGCCTATGTCAAAAAGGAAGCTGGAATTGATGACATCTTTAATTTTGAGACATTTGGCGGTAGCATTATCTGTTTGTTTCAGATTACAACATCAGCAGGCTGGGATGGGCTTTTACTCCCAATCATGAATAGGGAGCCTCCAGACTGTGACCCAGATATTGAGAACCCAGGCTCAGATGTAAGAGGTAACTGCGGCAATCCAGGAATGGGTATTATGTTCTTCTGCAGCTACATCATCATCTCATTCTTAGTTGTGGTCAATATGTACATTGCCATCATCTTAGAGAACTTCAATGTGGCCCAGGAGGAGAGTGGTGATCTGCTGTGTGAGGATGACTTTGAGATGTTCAATGAAACTTGGGAGAAGTTTGACGTGGATGGCACTATGTTCATTGAGTATAACCGGCTCTCAGATTTCTGTGATGCCCTGCAGGAACCACTGAGGGTGGCTAAGCCTAACCGGCTTCGTCTGATTGAAATGGACCTGCCCTTGGTGATTGGGGACAGGATCCACTGCTTGGACATTCTGTTGGCCGTCACTGAGATGGTCTTGGGAGATACAGTGGAGATGGCAGCGATGCGGGAGAGCATCCAGGCCAAGTTCATCATGAGCAATCCCACTACAGATTCATTCGCGCCCATTACCACAACGCTACGCCGCAAAGAGGAGGAGTTGGCAGCCGTGGTTATTCAGAGGGCTTACCGCAACCACCTACTGAAACGCTCCATACGTCATGCCTCCTTTATGCGCCGCTCCAAGAGGCTGAAGGGACAAGATAAAGATGAGGATCCACCAGAAAAAGAGGGTCTGCTCGCACGAAAGATGACAGTGCTTTATGGGAGCAACGCAGACCTTGCGGAGGAGATGGAGCAAGCTTCTTTGCAATACCTATCAAGCCAACAGCCTGTCAGACCAGAGACACCATCACATACCACAGGGGCCCATAATGGTCCAGAGTCCACTGGGCCGAATCTCATGGTTGTACCTGTGGAGATTACAAGTGAGGTTGTATTACATTCTGCCCCCCACCAGAGGGTCTTTACCTTACATGGAAACTTACGAGAAACGATTGTATAACAAATAGCTCAAAACAATTTAAGAAGGTCTTCCCACAGTTTTTTTTCACCAATCGCGGAAGTAGGGTTAGCGGTTAAGGGAAAGTGTCACTAATGTAGATGACTTTTCCCACAAGAGATGAAGAGATTGCACATGTCTAATGCTAAAGCATGTTTAATTTGCATTTTAGATTGATAAACTTAAATTATTCCTGCTTTTTCATGTGATATTTATGTGGCTTTTTGGACTGGCAGCAGTCTAAGAACCAACTAAAACTGGAGTGCATGGGTTGATTCTTTGCTAATGGCCATACATACAGATGGGTGACAAATTAAAGGAAAAGTCAACATAAAGTGTCTTAGTAAGGTGTTGGGCCACCATGAACTGCCAGAACAGCCTCAGTGCCCCTTGGCATAGATTCTTGTCTATGTCTCTGGAATGCTGTTGGAGGGATGGAACACAATTCCTCCAAAAGTTACTGCTCATAGCGAGGGATATCATAGTAGGCCTGCAGTGCATAAACCCATCATTACAAAGACAAATGCACATTTGAGAGTTTAGTGGTGCAAAAATCATAGGCACTGGTCTACAGAGATGTGGAAAAAAGTGATATCATCAGATGAATCGTCCACCATATTCTCCACAAGTGGGAGAGTGCATGTTTGATGCTACAGGCCTGAATGTTGTATTGAGGGGGTCCACTGGCTCTGTTATGCTGTGGGGGGCATTTTCCTGGCATGGTTTGGGTCCACTTGTCCCCTTAGAGGAAAGGCTCACTGCAAATCAATGCAAAGTTATTCTAAGTGATCACCTTTATGCTATGATGAAATGATTTCCATCCTGATGGAGTGGTCTCTTCTAGGATGACATTGCCCCCATCCACAGGGCAAGAGGGCTCACTTCCATAAGATTTTGGAGCAATGTGTTTGACAGCACTCTCCACCACTGTGATCAAAACACCAAATGAGGGAGTAAGCGGTGTAAGACACTTCATGATGGTTTTTCCTTTTATCTATCACCAGTCTATACATCAGCTAATACTATCAACTGGATCTGAGTTGTAAATAACTTTAAATCAGCATCGGTGTTGAATGTTTCAGACATAATTAAGAGTACAATCTTTACCAATTGTAATGGTTTCATAAGAAGTCCCATTTTATGGAACCATCTTCCGTTCCTGTGATTTTTGTGTTTTTTTAGTTAGGTGTGGGCAAAGAGTATTTTGATTAACATCTCAGATGTGAATTAAATCCATAGTTAGATGTAGTTGAATGTACACTAGTTATTTATGAGCACTGCACTCACAGCAAAGACAGTAACCAACAGCATATTTTAGTAGCGTGTTAGTTTTTGTTGTTGTTGAGTTGAGTCAACATCAAGTCATTGTGGACCAGAACCTGTGAAGTGACATATTATGTCCAGGGAAAAAGCAGCTTTGAAATGACAAAACAGAGCAAGGTTTGCTCACCCACCATTTCTGTAGTTCAAAAAGTAAAGTAAAAAGTAGTTCAAAAACTACCTTTAAATAGGTTTTAATAATTGCTGTCATCGGCCCTACTGCTCGCATTAATTTAGCCTAAAATCCATAAATTTTGCTTTTAGCTTGGTTATTACCAGAAACCCAAAACATGCACCCCAGTTTGGCTCGAAGAGCAACTCAAATATCACATCACAAAACATGAATTCTTCTTCTTATATTCTAATAGGATCTTATGCTGTATTCATATCCTGTTCGATTTACTGTAAACTTGACCTACCAATTGCAAAATAAATGTCATATCCTAGAGGTAGTCACAAGTAGGACATATGAGAATTTTTTGTGGTCTCTAATACCTCCCACTTGGTGTCACAAATTACAAAAGTATGTCAACGCAGGTGGCAAACACTCCAGGAAATTCAACAAAAATTATTAGTTATATTCACAATCTAGTCTACTTACATAAAGCTAGTAATGTGTGCATTTTGCCAATATTTGGTTTTATATTTATAAATTATTTTAACTGGATGTTCCAACAATGTAAACGTGAAAACTTCCAAGTCGCTTCTTTCGATATGATGTGAATACAGCATTATTTTCCTGCCCTATAACAGAGCTATATTTGAAAATTAAATTAGTGTACATAAGGTGTTTTACACTAAAACCCAACACAGCTTCATTATGAGAGTGAAACTGAAAACTCTCATTTCAATGTTGTGCTGTAATAGCTAAATGGTACAAATGAAGGTAACTTTATTTGTTTTCATTTTTGAAAAATAAAATGGAGCAAATTCCTATTCCTGCTTACTTTAAGTCACTTTTATGTGGAGCCTCATTGGTGTGAGGCATCCACATGCAAATTATTTCAATTAATGATATACACTATAGCACATTGTTCTATAGTGGAATTAATAAATCTACCAATCTGCCAGTGAAACTCTCTATTAGCCTGACTAACCATTGTTAGTTAATAAAAACGTGGGCCAGCTTATGCAGTCAACATCAAACAGAGTCCCCTGGTACCTGAGGTATCATGGTATCAGGCTCATTCAGAAAGACCCAGTTTACATTGCACTATTTATATCTCTCCATGTCAAGTTAGAGCATTTGACTGTGGAACTGAGAGACCTTCCTGTCTCCAAGACGATTTTATCAGTAATATGTGCATGTCTAATAAACGTTTTGTTTGTTTTTGTCGTTTTTTGTCCTCTCAGATATTACATTATCTCAAAATGATTGCTCTTATTGTCACCAAAGCAAGCGTTCACTTGTTTTTTCGTGGGGTGGTTTTCCATCTCAGGATTCAGGTTGTAAAGCTATCTGTGACTGTCACCTTTATATGTGATGTTTACATTAACTGTATTACAGAACTGGTGAACTACCATATGGTTGTCCTCTGTTTTTTTGTTTTCTATGTTTGTTTGATAAATTCAAACATTACAATTATGTTACTTTGTTACATACATGGTAAATGGAGGTTTGTCTTGCGTGTGATCTACTGCATTGTTTTGCTTGTCAGTTTCCTGAAATTAAGGGAAAAGACCTTTCTAACATTTAGATAATCACACTTGTTGAAATATTTACAAAATATATTACTCCATAGCTAAAATATGAAATAAATTTACTTCTGTCATTTCTTTCATTTTGATTACCCAATATGTATCAAATTGCATTTCAAAGTATGTTTCAATAGATCTGTGCATTTCAAGTCTGTCCTGATGTTGGAAAGTTGCTTCACTTACTGTTGTGTAAGTCTTAACTCATTTAAAATGTCTTACTCTGAAAATATATAAATGAATGACATAAGCACTTTTATAGTTTTCTAGGTTTTGTAACAAACTGTAGGAGGTTGTCTCTTTTCAGAAACAGTTTATGTTTATGTATTTCACTCTGTTTTAACGCTAACCTTGGGAAAAAAGAAGAGTGTATCAACTGCAAGGAGTCTCTTTGTCTTATCATGCTGCCACAGCATGACAGTTATTCCAGTCAGAGGTCTGTAATGAGACCTGCAGCGATCTTACTCGAGAATGACTGCACTGCTGGGTCATTTGGCTGCATTCTCCTCTGATGGTACAATCATATGAATTGCTTAGACATGTTACACCTTTGTTTACATTTTTGACGAAGGGAGAATCACATGGAGAGCTTTATTGGTACACCCACAGTCAGTTTTGCCTGTATATATACTGTATGTGCTCAATGGTGGGAGTTTTACTTTTTTAGACTTTTTTTGTTCTTCTGTATTGTATATTTATATTATTTTATTATTGTTTATGAAACAATGTTGTTAGAATAAAACTTGACTCATGGGGAAAATTAAGCAGTCTGTTTTTATCTGTTGTCAGTGGCTATGTGGAACTTCATTGGTAATGCTTACACAAAGGCCCTCTGCTGGCTGTGTGGATATCAGGCTGGTTGCTGCTGAGTGGGGGACTCAAATTTTTCACACCTTTTATTTTTAACCTCAG
>OMKZ01033285.1:24446-63093 GCA_900302535.1 Neoniphon sammara | reverse complement strand
ATCATTTATACAGAATACACTCACATATGGTATCCTGTTTAACATGCCCTGTACACAAGTCTATATATAGACTTGTGTACAGGGCATGTTAAACAGGATACCATATGTGAGTGTATTCTGTATAAATGATGGGGCACTGTGTGTATGTTCTGTATATGCCCTAATATTTCTGGTATTATTACATAACCATTGTACCAATACATCTTACATTTACAATAGAGCATTATTTAATCTGCACCTCTAAATAGTGTACTTTGTTTGGCATTATATGCTAATGAATATTTGTGGGACAATCTAGAGTCTAGAGTTCAGTGTTTTCAGCATCCCACACAACCTGCATTCCTGCGTGGGCTGGATTAAGAAAGGCTCCACTTTACTATTTCTGGGACGTCTGTACAGACTGTAATCAATACATGAAAATATTCAATACGGAATGAATCATTCACCAAAAAGTTACACCTCTTCTTCTTTTAACCATGTTGTAATCTGGCGTAATTTTGACCACAAATAAGTCCTGCAGAAGGATAAGGTGTTTGGAATTCAAGCTTTTACCATGATAAAATATCTAAGGACTCTTGGCACTGCACCTATTATTAAAAGTGTGAGTCTCAACATAAATGAACATATAGTCAAAGCAAAAGATGAAGGACATGCACTTCCATGCTTGGCTAACATTAACAGGAAAAATTGACTGAAGCATGTTCACATAGTTTTATCATGGATTATAATGACAGTATGTATTTTGGTTTCGTTTTCCCCCTATTCCCTGTCAGATGGAGATGGCCTGGGCATCAGTATTATTGGGATGGGCGCAGGAGCCGACATGGGCCTTGAGAAGCTGGGCATCTTTGTGAAGACAGTCACGGAAGGAGGGGCAGCACATAGGGATGGCAGGTACATCAATTCATGGTTCATTCCTTTACTTTGGACCATCTGGGTGGCTTGGCTAGTTGATGCACACACCCTGCAACTGAGACATCCTGAGGTCACGCTGGCCTGGGACCTTAGTCACATGTCATCCCCCTCCTTTCTCTCCTTAGTCCTTCTTGTCTCCATCCACTGTCTCTATTAAACAAAGGTTAAAAAACAGCAAAAACCTAACCATTCATCTGGTTTAAAAAGTTTAAGGAGGATTTTCTTTTAAATTCAAAGTGAGCTAGTTTGAAACGTCTACCCTGTTCCCTCAATAAAGAAACTGAGAATAAATACTAAGTCATAAGGCAGTTAAATGCAGTTGCAGTTTGTATCTAGAATAGATGAAAGTGGAACTGAAACAACCCTGCTACTGGATGCAGAAGTGAAGCTCCATATCTGTCAAAGACCAAGTCATGCATTTTGATCAATGTGATGTTCAGCAATGTTAGCATTACCAAGAACCTCTTCATATAAAATGTCTTTTTTTGCGATTCAAATAATTTTGAGCTGCAGATGCCATTCTGTCAAACTGGGGTTCCTCACATTGATCTATAGTATACTATATATTTATTGTAGATCAGTGGTTCCTCCAGGCCTTTTTTAGCCATCAACCTGAGCTACACTGAATAGTTGTAGTGTTGTTTCCAGGACTTCACTGGCCTACTAGCTCATTGTCATTCCTGGCAAAAGCGAATAGGTCTCCTTGCCAAGAATGAAGACTTGTAAATGGAGGTGGGTTTGAGTGAGTTTATGCATGGAGGATATTGAGATGATGAGCAAATACCACTGCTGCAAAAATCCTGGTGTTGATCCTCAAACTGTTTTCCCTCAGGATCCAGGTGAATGACCTGATCGTGGAGGTGGATGGGACCAGTCTGGTGGGAGTCACCCAGAGCTTTGCTGCCTCTGTACTCAGGAACACCTCAGGAACCGTCAAGTAAGAGACACTCGCAATGATAGATTCATGATTTGATTGACTTGGAGAGCATTTTCTTGCTCTTTGTTTTTCCTCTTGTATCATATTAACAAGGCCATTTATAAACACAAAAGCATTCAATGCCATTGTAAATAAACATTGCCATGATTGCCATTTTACAGCTCCAGTGGTCTTGCTGCTTGCCTTAGCTGTGACTATGGAACTTATTTTGTTAGACCACTTGATACTGTAGCTTGCTATGACATCCGATGTGCTGCTTGAAGAGACAGTTTCCTCTTGTTGTACACCCACAGCCGGTTTTAAACGCAAGACTGACTTCTACCACATCCTGCCCATTCAGATCACCACTGACTGTAGATTTATATCTCATGTCAAACACGGTCATGATTATATCCTTCAGCACTGAAAACCTTCTCTTGGAGGCCGACTGAATCAGGTCCATGGATTCCACGCTAGAGCCACAGAAAACATGGTTATCAGCAGCAGACATAGCCGGCATCATAAGTATCATTTTGAAATGCCAGGAGGTTATTTGTAGCTTGCCTCTGTGGAGTTTTGGTGGAGTTGACTGTTCCCTATGTGCTCCTTTGTCATCCAGGCTCATTCATAATTCAGGGTTTAGTGGTCAGTGCTGTTGGGGTAATTGTTAGTGTTGTGTGACTTGTCGAAGATCAGAGCCCTTCATAGATAGCTCATGTATTATGGATCCACTGCAGAGATGGGGAAAGGCAACTGGAGCTTGGGCCTATTCATAAAAATGTCAGTCAGACAAATAGAGCGGGGCAGGAAGTGTGTTTGTGAACGTTTAATTACCCGTTAGTCCCCGGGAAATTGAAAGGCTATAGTGGTCGGCTTAATAGCCGACCGTGGCTTCGTCAAGATTCACTGTACTTTTCCTCCTATACTGTTGCTATGGAGATTTTAATTAGACTGAAATTTGTGAGCCTCAATCAGGAAAGATATAACCTGATGTGATATGTTGTACAATGAGCCGAATAAGAGGCAGAGCTGAAGCTTTGATTTTGATCATAGAGGAGCCCAAATCCATAGACATTGCCCTTGTTCAGCTCCAAACAGCAAGCCATTTTCAGTCATCAGAGAGCCAGCGCATTCCACACTGCACGAATACATTACACTGTAACTGTAGATGAATGTATACATTGTAATATATGTAAAAAAGAGACTGAGAGCCTATTGAAGCAGTGTGCATGTTCTTCAGGGGTCAAAAGAGACCAGACCAGCATCGTCATCAGAAAACCAGCATACATAATATCGGATGTAAACAAGGACTGTGTCAGTTCAGCTAGCACATCTGGACATGTGGGTTTAGCACTGTGTCAGTGTTGTTCATTTGAGCCTACCTGAACTGGACCGCTCCATGTCTGACTGCAGGTTCCTCATTGGGCGAGAGAAGCCGGGCGAGCAGAGCGAGGTGGCTCAGCTCATCCAGCAGACTCTGGAACAGGAACGCTGGCAGAGAGAGATGATGGAGCAGCGCTACAACCAGTATATGGATGAACAAGAGGTTAGTCTTAATATTCAGGGTTCATGAAGGCTTCTGAGAACAGATGTATTGGTGTAGAATCCAGTGCCAGCTGATAAAATTGGTAATTTGCCCGTCTGGATTTGGCAGAGGGGCACTTTCTGAGAGTGTACAGTATAAAAGGGAGGGCGCAGTGCCTAATTCCTCCCCATCCCCCTTCTCTCTCAACAGCCACCCAGTCATTACTCCACGCACATGCACTCACCAATCACATTAACACAGATGTTTAAGCATTAAGTGGAATATTCAGGCTACTGAATCTCACAAGACAAATATGAAGTACTTATGGTAATTTGTGGTGCTTTGGAAGTAAGAATCCGCCAAAATGGCACATATGTGATTGGTCATGATTAGCTGTTACAGCTGAAAAAAAAACAGTCCCTCATAAAGCTACTTGAGTTAATGCATTACTACAAATCCTCAGTTTTCAAAAGCCTGCAGCCTGCTCAGGCTTAAATAACTTCCTTCAAATGGAAAACAAGCTTCTTCTTTTGCATTCATGCGTTGCCTCTGTGTGTCCTCATTTCCCCTTTATGACATTTGCACGAATACCATCTTCAACAGAAGTGACCCTCTCTGGCGGGGTTGTGTAGCGGACACTGGCACACAGCTACACTGTTGCATCCAGCATCCAGCATCAGCAGAATCAAACGATAAGCTCAGCCCCACGAAATGAGGACAAAATAGGATAAATCAAATTCTGTGCCCCTTTTGCAATATTAATCTCTGTGTCTCATGTTTGGCTACAGTCTTCGTCAGTTGTGATGCAGTGGAAAGAGACTGTGAAGTCTGTTCCGCAAGCAGACTGTGAAACTGCGATTAGTTTCATTATGGTAACAAAGAGGAAGTTGCCCCCATTCAAGCGAGGGTGAGGGTGGGTGGTTCCTGAAAAGCATTGGGTGTACCATGGAAATTACCTCCTTTTTAGAGTTTTGCACCACCTAGTGTCCGTTTGGTGCCACATCAACACTACACACAACATGGCATCACACAACACGTGATCGCCTTTAAGCTTGGCGATGGGTGGGGGGGTGGAGGGGATACTTTCAGAAGAAGTGTGAAGGACTGTGTGGGCTACAGTGCTTAGCTTGTTTAACTCGTTATTTGGCTGTTTTACTTGCAAGTTGTAGTACCTTGGTATGCTTCTTTTGAAAAGGAGTTTTATCCTTGATAGCCAAAGAGCACCGATCCAGTACAACACTCAACAAAGAGCTCTTGCTGCATTTATCCGTGTGAATTCATGACACTGAAGTTTCAAATGGACTTTTAAGCTTCTACCTACAGGGCCTCTGGATTCAGACCACTCATTTCTTATAATACTACAACGGACAATCTGTCCAACCGGTGTACATGTGATTTATTTCAAATCCGTACTCCTCTCCTCCCTGCAGGCTGGTGAATATGGCACGGATGAGGAAGAGGATGAGGACGAGGAGGTCAGCCCATCCTATCCCAGTGCCATCGAGGTCTTTGACCTGGCAGAGAACGAGGACATGTCACCCCTGGAGACAGACCCTGAGAAACTGGCCCATAAGTACAAGGAGGTGAGTGATGATATCCATAATTAGAGCACTTCTTGTCTAATCACAGCTCCTGTCCTCAGATGTGTCTAATATGAAGATCTGTATTTAAAATTGTAATCTCTCTCTCTCTCCAATAAAGCTCCAAATAAAGCACGCTGTGACCCAGGCTGAGATCCAGCAGCTGAAAAGAAAGGTTGGTTCTTGTTTATTCAAGGACTATCAGACAAATGAAGATATTTAATTATATCCTACGGTAACGTCAGTTAACAGTGTAATGTGCTACGGTTACTACAGAAAATCAAACTTGAGTATTTAAGGGATTGAGGGGATGGGAAAAGTTTTTAAAAAAAGGAGGAAAAAAAGGAAAGTTAAAGGAAAAGTTCACCCAAAATACAAAAAAGGATACTTTCCCAATTAGTCCTAGTGGAGTCTATCCATTCACATAGTATCTGGATAGATAGATTGCACTGGAGATATGGGGCAAAATATCATTTTTTGTACTTTGGGGGAACTGTTCCTTTAATATGTGTTTATTTCTGCCACATCTTAGAGATTGAATCATATAGATTTATGCAATACAGTCTTTGCTATGTGCAGTGTTTACAAAACCGAATGCGTCACCTGTCTTTTCAGCTGCACCACGCGGAGCAGGAGAAGCAGCGCTGGCGAATGGACAAGGCTCAGCTGGAACAGACCCTGCAGGAGAACAAGGAGCGCATGGAGAAGCTGGAGGGTTACTGGATGGAGGCTCAAAGTCTGTGTCAGGCCGTGGACGAGCACCTCAAGGAGACGCAGGCCCAGTATCAGGCCCTGGAGCGCAAGTACAGCAAAGCCAAGCGCCTGATCAAGGAATATCAGCAGAAGTAAGGCATCTGGACTGCTTAATCAAAAGTTCTCAGAGCTGCAATATATATTGTGTTTAGGATAAACAATCTGAGACAATGATCTGCTTCCTTTCACAGGGAGATTGAGTACCTGAAGAAAGAGACCCAACGTTGTGCACAAGATGGAGCTGAGGCTTCCCTTCTCAAAGCTGAGTCTGGGCAGCTCCAAGAACAGGTACCAGAAGTGACCTACACCATGATCACTTTGTTAGTGTTTGTAGTTTTTACCTGAGTGAAGTCAGCTTAGGTCCAGATGTATAAATGAGCCACACGCACCAAAAGTGTGCATGTAACACTTAATACACAAAAATATGAAATAATAAAAAGTGCATCCCTCCACACATGCTTGACAACATTTTGCATTGCGTGTGATATTCTGACGTGGCAAAGAATAAAGCCAAAGAGGTATTTTATTTTATTTTACAGTTTCTTATTAGGATTTTTAACCATTTCCATGCACTGTTAAACTATAAGCCTATTAGGTCTCATTAAGTTCATGATGATAACATTGATAGTTGTATGTGTGTGATTAACAGTATATTTCACAAGCCTAATTTTTATTCTGGCAAGAGTAAATATGTGCACATGCATCATCAATTCATACTGAAGTTTGTAATAAGAATACAGCACATATTGGATAGTAAGTCAGACTTACTCTTTATGAATCAGTAGGCTACTATGGCATATATGTAATATGAAATTAATATAATTGCAATGAATTATGTTAACTTTGGCTGTGCTTTTCCTTAACAAGGCTAAATAAACATAATTGCCTTTCTTAATACAATTTGATTACACATCTGATCCCAAAATATCAGATTCCAAAGATTTCATCTGATGGAGAGATCCGTGCTGGAGAATTTTTGCCCGTGTGTAATTTCAGGCTTAGATTGATATTTGCATGTATCTTTCAAACAGTTTGATAACTGCATTTTATTTTCTTTCATCACCAGGTGGCCGACTTGGAATGCAGGGTTGAGGAGCTGAAATCTGAACCTTTATAAAAGCCTTTATCCTTTATGTATCTCTGAAAGCAGAACTTCACTAGATGAAGGGGAAGATAGTGTTATTGTACTTGCAGTGAACCGCAGGGTATTTCTTGTCTCAAACTTAAGCTTGGTTTCTGGTCGCATACTGTATATGTATCCTCAGGCTTTGTATTTCTGCATACAGCCTCTTAACCCTTTTAACCATGTTTTTCTGTTAACACTTAATAACTGGGAAAGTGAAGAACAGTTTTTATCATCAGATGCGGACAAGATCTTATGTTGAGCTCTTGGTGTACTGTTCCTTTTGATTTTCAAAGTTCAGTGTTTAATCCCTTAATTTGTGTTTTTGTGAATTAGAGACCAGGCTATTGCTTTTAATTGCCAAAAACAAATTCCTTTCTTTTTTTGCCTAGTTTTGTGAACTTTTTTTTTCTGAGTTTGTACAGACGTGATACTGTATGTGGTTTATCAAGCAAAGTTTGGTTTGTATAAATTTTTAATATGTGTATAACATTTAACATAATATAAACTAATGAGATTGAGGATCAGTGTATAATTTATGTGATGAAGATGTGTAAATTGGAAGGAGATTGCACTGAAGAAGAAATCAGCAACAAGGTGCTTCACTGGAACGGAAGAAAAAGAAGAGTCTGAGGTGTCTTCTAAACTATACAAACAGTAACCCAAACTTTGTAGGGGTCTTGTCACTTAATCGTCAGAACCACCTGCTGCCTACCTTTCAGAGCTGTTTGTGTATTTTTTACACATAGACTCACTAATGAGCAACAATCCTCCGGTGTGAACCCCTCACTTGTATCTTATTTTCAGAAAGGACCAGAGGAACAAGCCTCCACAACTGCTGTGCCACAAATGAAAATGGATTGCTTTTCCCTCAAAGTGGATGTTGTCAAGGATTTGTGTAACAGGTATTAGTTAGGACTACTGATATAAGAAACATTACTGGACTTGGGTGGTTAGAAATGTCCTTACCAGCAGCAAAGTTATAGATTTACAAGTCTTGTATCTCTAACCAGCAGCTGCACTTGACACCCCTGTGTGTAGCACATGGATAACACTGCCAGGTTTACACCTGTTTCAACTCACGCACAGTTTAAGTGAACTTGAGTCTACTTGTGTCAATTCTCATACCAGTATGTTTGTATAGTTCTGATAAGACTGAAATATTTTAATTTTGCTTAATGTTTATAATATAGCCAAGGTGGACATATGAGCTAACAGGACAAAAACTGACAAAAGCAATGCAAACGGTTCAATAGACCAAGTTATACTGTATCTTGTAAAAAAAAAAAAGAAAAAAAAAGTAGATCTGGATGACTACAAAATTACAACTAATGAATTGAAAAAAATGGGCATGATTATGAGTATTTTCATAATATTAAGGCTTGTACAGTGCACATGCTTTGCATTGTATGTTTTGTGGAATAAATGGTCAAACAGTGATGGTCAAGCTGGCTGTTTTTATTTCAGTTATTCAACATTCGGAGACCAATTAAGCTGCAATAAGCTTAGCAAAATCATCCGGATTTGTTTAATCGCACAACTGCCTGAGTACAAGTTCCATTACATATTTGTCTAAATAGCGGAAAGGGAATTCAGTGACAAGGTCAATTTATTTTTAACCCCTGTCAGTTTTATGAAAAGCTCTTTAACAGACAAAAGAAAGAAAACTTTTAAACATAAAAATCCAATGGTTTGAATATTAACAGATGACTTACTATAATGAGAAAGAGGCTATGTGCAGAACATTCAATTTTACGCAGCCCTTGAAAATCATACGAAGTATCTGAAATTGACAATGTAGTGCAATTCGGTTGATTCAGGCAACAATTTAAGCTCTACAACTTCCAACAGTCTTTAAAGGAGGGATCTGACTAAGAGTGCATCTTCTGATGGTGTCTCCTGAGATGGTAGTTTCGAGAAAAGCTCTTTCCACACTGGGTGCATTTGAACATTTTCTGGCCCAGGTGAAGCATCTGGTGAGCTTTGAGACTCTGTAGGCGGCTGAAGCTTTTACAACAGTCTGGGCAGTTGTACGGCCTCACTCCCGTGTGCTTCCTCTCGTGCCGTTTCAGGTCTCCCGACTGTCGGAAGCTCTCCCCACAGTGGGTGCACAGGTACGGCTTCTCCCCGGTATGAGTTCTGATGTGCACATTGAGCTGCCCGGTGTAGGAGAAGCTCTTTGTGCAGTGAGGGCAGCTGTATGGCTTCTCCCCGGTGTGAACACGCTGATGTTGCTTGAGACCATAGTGGTTTGCGAAGCCCTTTCCGCAGTCTGTGCACAAGTACAGTATCCTCACCTGCTGGAAGCATGTGTGAGCTTTGAAATGTTTGACGCTTACATAACTCTTCCCACAGTGGGGGCAGACATGAGGTTTATCCCCTTCCTCTTCCCCCAGCTGGCCCATTTGGCTGTCTGACTCAGACTGTGATAGATACTCATGGGGGTGGTGTCTCCTGATGTGCTTGCGCAGGTAGCTCTTCATAGTGAAGGAAAACTGACAAAACGAGCATGAGAAAAGCTCAGATGTGCAGTGATGCTTCTCACAGCTTTTGGCCTTCTGGTGCTGTTTCAGGTTGCCGGGCTTACTGAAGAACTTGCCGCATCGATCGCAGCTGTAAGATTTCGCATCGGCATGTACTATTCTTTCATGTCTTTTCAGGAAACCAGATTTATTAAAGGTTGCCGGGCAATGAACACACTTGAGCTGTTTTGGTGTGCATTTGTGTGCTTTGAGATCATCTGGGTTTCTATATGTTCTTTTACAGCGACTACAGCTATACCAGCTGTATTTTGCTGAGCTTCCTGCTCTGTTTCTCGGTATTGAAGCACTGACGTCAGGTACCTCTGGCTCATTACAGCTCTCCTGAGTCTCAGCAGGGCTGGTTATTGTCTTCTTGCCGAGGGCTGCCCTTCTTTTCGGAGCTATAAGCCTGGTTATGGCAGAAATTTTAGATCTGGCTCCAAGTCGCTGCGGTCTCTGCGAAAGAGGTGTTTGGACAGATTCTGCTGTTTTAGCCAATGAAGGTTGTGCAATGTAGTCTGGATCATGGTCCTCATCACCATTGGTGGGTACAGGATTCTCCTCTGGATCTTCCACTGTCGCTATTTCAGGGTTGTCCTCCACGTGATGGAGACTAATGTGCTGTTGTAGGGTGTCTTCTGAAGAAAAATTCAGCGAACAGTTAGCACAGAAAAAGGTAATAGTGGTAGTTTCCACCGGAGCCTGATTTTCTCTTGCTCTCCATTTCCTTTGCTTTTGGTGACATTTCAGGTGCCTGGCCAGGTCACTGTACTGGCCAAAGCTCTTTCGACACACAGTGCAAACATAAGGGCGTAAATTCCCATGGACAGTAACTTTATGCTTTTTAAGGTATCCATTTGTAAAGCTCTTACCACACTCTTTGCATGTGTTGGATTGGTCATCCAACTCCTGTGATGTTTCTGCCTCCCCTAAGGAGGAACACTCAGCTTCACTCTGTTCTGTAGTTTCTGTTAGTGGCTCATTTACATTAGTTTCATTGGTTTCCATCGGTTCCTCAGCTACAGTTGGCTCCCCAGTATTAGACAGTTCTGACTGAGGTGGCGAGCTCTCTTTCTTCTGGGTAAGTATTTTGTTCCAACTGGGCACTCTGTTGTTGTCTTTTATCACTGCCTGTTTTTTGTGAACTAGTTGGTGTCTGAGCAAGCCAGATGCCTGGCCAAAACTTCGCCTGCAATGAAGGCAGCAGTAGGGCCGCCTGTTCGAATGGACGCAAAGCTTGTGCCTCTTAAGGTGATGAATGTGTTTAAAAATCTTGCCACATTCAGAGCATGTTCTGGCCTCTAAGGGACTGACAGTTAATGCCACCAGGGAGTCTGCAGGATGCTCGGTGTCAGCACTGGGAGAAGGACTTTCAGGTTCAACTGCTTCAACACCTGGTGTTGTACAGTCCTCCTTAGGCTGTAGATGGAAGTACTCTGTGTGTCGCTGTAGGTAGGCCTCCGTGGTGAAGGACAGCTGACAGTGAGAGCAGAGGAATATCTGTGACGTCACCGCTGTGTTACTCTCTAAAATTTAAAACAGAGGGAGAAAAAATTGATGGTCACTACGTTTTACCAGTGAAAAATCATAAAGGTAAACAAGAATTACTGACCGGTGTAACTGTAGGAATTTTCCTGCTCAATCATGCAGATAAATAGTAAATCATATATAAATTGATTCCAGAGATATTTTTGTTTTGGTTTAATATGTTCTGTTTTAATTTCTGAAACTTTTTAAGTGTATTATTTTAAACAATAGTGTCTAAGATCAACAGTTACCTGTTGGAGTGAACTTCATAAACCAGATCTGGGGCCAAGCGTCACTGAGACGGACAATAAATTTGCTGCTGGGCCACACCATGAGCTCATCTCCAGGGTTTATGGTGCGACAGCAATGAAAAAGAACACTGTCTTTGTACTGGACTGCAAGCAGATTCTTCTCATCTTCATTACGAGCACAGTTGACATATCTGTGTTCAAAAAAGAAAAAGACAAAACACTAAATAATATATAACTGAGCCCAAACAGGAGCATGGAATAAGCAGGCCTATAAAGCTTCACCCACACATTTTTTCTCATAGAAATGGTTTCAACACTGGAGACTTTGGCCCCCTTTCACACAGTGGGTCAGTGGGCTTAAAATCAGTGTTTGAATCTAGTGTGCCTTGTTAGATTCTCTGTGAGATCTGATATTGTGTTACTGAAAGACAAACAGACAAACCAAATAATGAGTCAATACTTTACCTCATCCAGTTGGAGTGAGACTCTCTGGCAGCATCAATGTATTCATATTCATCTTTTCCTTTATAAATCTGCAGAGAACAGAATGAAATCTTAAGCATAAAAATGTTCACATAAGCACATTAACTAGAAATACGAAATTATGAGCCTTAACTACAAGCTCATGAAGCTGAAACTCAGTGTCACATTAGTCATCTAATGGATTTCAGTGTGTCATATCCAAGCTCACCTCCCAGGAGAAGTCACTTGCTATAGCATTCTCCCTTGAAGTCAATTCCCCCTCATATGGCCCAAAATGCATTCCAGGAGACACTGTTGGTCCTTGGTTTATGACCCCCAGCCCTGCATTGGGAATACTAGATCTACCTATCATCAGGCCATGGGGTAGAGTGAGAAGGGCCCTCTGGGGAACACCCACGGGCGTAGGAGAGTCAAGCACAAAGGATGGGCCATTTATACTATTAGGGTCACTTTGGTCTTGGAACAGAGACCGACATTCCTCACAATCTGTAAAATACAAAAGGTCAAAAGACAAAATATTGTAGTTGAGCTTCATGAAATCAAACCACTTCTCAATCCTGGCTATATGTACTTGCAGACAAATATTTATCCTTTTGCAGTATCACAAGTTTTTGAAAATGTGTGGAAACTGAGAGATGCTGCAAACAATAAGAAATGCGGGAAGAAATGCTCCTGCTTACAAAACCCATCATCAAATTCTGTGTCTTCCCCTTGCACCATAGTATCCAGTAGCTTCTGAATTGGCGTTTCTTCTGGCTCTAATGCTGGAAGCCCTAGAGCGACACAGACATTATTTTACAAATTGTGAATAAGAACAATAAATGTAACCAAAATACAACGCCTCATCATGGCGTGGTTAAATATGAAAACTCATTAGGGTTAAATGTAGTTTGTCATACCTGGAGAGGGGTTGTTATCAGAGGGTAAGCACTCCTCTGTTACAATAACCTCCTCGGCTGTCTCAACCCACTCCTCAACGTTACCTCTTCCTGACATGAGTGCAGACTCTGTGGAGGGTCGATGAAAAATATTAACTGGTTATCTTCGTGACAGCTGTGTAAACAATTTGCCACGGAGTTAGCTATCTCAAAACGATTAGCTAAGTCGCAAACCGGAGCCGAGTAAGGTAAACGTTAGCGATAGAAAATAATTTAGTTCGCTAGATATGATATAACGCTAACTAGCCAGCAAAGGATCCTAGTCCTGGTAAGATTCAGCAAAGAAACTATTGGAGAGCAAAAGGTTGACTTCATGTTACTTTTGGCTAACAACATTATCCGTCGCTGTTATGTTATGGCAACCACAGCGACATTAGGAAGATGAAAACAGGCACTCTCTTGCAGCACAACACCTTTCCAGTTAATATTGCCTAGTTTAATGTTAACGTTAACTGTTACTACCAATCCGAATTAAAATAAATTCTTCGTTACGTACGTAAAGCTAACCGCCTAATTCAAATCTCACATTTATCAGGTGCGTTAGCCTGGTTAGGTGGCTACAGCAAAAACAATAGTATCCGGATCACAAACCCGGAAGTAAAACTTTAACAACCGCTTCATTTTCAACGTAAGATTCCTAGCTAAATTCTAATATTTTCAAAATAACATTTGCCATGTAATCTATTTGGGTTCCAGCAACATTTTATTTCCCCCCGAAGAGTTATTACAATTTAATACTGTTCGAAACTAAAATGTTCTCTGTTATAAACTATTTAAAATCGATCAACCATACATGGTATCAAATAGTTAAATAGGATCCTCTCTCAGTGTTTATCAACAGCGCCGCTGGTGTAGTGGTATCATGCAAGATTCCCATTCTTGCGACCCGGGTTCGATTCCCGGGCGGCGCACGCTGTTCTTTTATCAATCCTCAGCAAGATGAGACACTATATTTATCAGATTGTCTCTGCGTGTCTTGTAAATATCACCCAGATAGGTATCACAAGCCGAAATGCCTTTGTGTTATACACTGTTATACACACCTCATGAAAGGATTTCTTGGTTCACGTTTTGTGACCTTATCTACTGTTGCCAATGCGACCAAAGAGTCTCTGACCACCTCTAGAATGGTTTGCTTGATTTTCAATAAATGCAATTACATCTGTGTTCATATGGGCTTTCGCTCATCCGATTACAAGCCGATCACTATGCGCCATCTCGCGTTGATTGGATCCGGTTCCAAGCACCGATCCGGAAGAGAAGGGAGATGCGCGTGGACTGAGTTGCATGGCAACGAACGGGCCAACAACCATAACCAGAGGTGGAATGTAAACTCAAGAGCGACCAACTCACTCACTTTAAAAACTCTCTATAAACTACTGTACTGAAATGAAGGCCGTTCAATTTAGTATTTCAGAGAATGACATCAACTGTAAAAAGAAGGATGAATATCTCAACACCCGTGGAAGTGTACAGTTTTACGTCTTTGCCACACAGCAATCGAATTCCACCCAATGGCTATGGCAAGCCGCAGACGCATCCAAGAAGAAATTCCTCGTAGGGCTGCTTTTACGCTGCAAAAGCGTCCAAGTCCTCGAAAGTATACAGAGAGTTTTGCAAGTCACATCCTGGAAGGGCTTCACTTACGCCAGGTCAAAGAAACCAAGTCTACTTCAAGAAATTATCTCTCTTACTTACGACGGATCGCTGGATGAAAATCTGCTTGGCACCGAAATGGTCAAAATTTGGGACTGGTTCAGTGGGAGTTCCGATTGGATTAAATCAAAGTATCTTTTCAGTGTCCTTTCACTTTGTGATACTGAAGTGCTACGCATGCTGGGGAACCTGACCAATGTGCTTCTGGTCAGACAGAAACGGGAATTTCTGCAATTTAGTGGTAAGCCAGAAACAGTGCATCTGTCTCCGAGAGTTGTGTCAAGATAAGTTCTGACGATGCTGCTGGTGTGCGTCGATAGAGGTCGATAAAGGTCCGAGATATTAGTAATATTGTCAATGGCAGCTGGCATTACCAAAGATTGCTTTACACAGTGGTAGAATAAAAATAGCCCTCTTTGATAATTGAATGAAACATGAACTTGCTCTTGCCTAACCAACCATTTCTTCAGCACTTTGCAATTTTGAATTATTAGTATTATTACTGCTTTTCAGGCATTACAATTCTATGTCCTTTTCAGCAAAGAGCACCCAAACAAATGAATCCTCTGGGGTGGTGAGCCCTGACCTTGGAGGTTTGTCTAAGTTGAAAGGTGAGTGTAGAGGCAGTGAGGCAGACTCAGAGGATCCTGCTCTTATGGTGGTGCCTGGATCCTCCACATCTATGTCTGGGGTCAGCCGATACCGAGACTTCATACGCTGCCTCCCTGTTCATCTGTCCAAGAAGATATTAGGTAAGTATGTAACGCTTGGGTAAATATTGAAAAAGAAAACAGGCTATCACTAGTTCCACAGTCTTCCTGTGGTGGAACAGCAGCGCAGCCTGCTTTTCTGTCTCTCTGTTCAATGCAAAGTACCCGTCCACATGTCCTTGAACTGATAGCAAAAAGCAACTGAGCCAGGCTAATGATACCATGGGGATGTAACTCAATTACTCAAGAATGCCCTTGTTAAATCTCCCTTTCAGTCACAGTGGTGTGTTACCCTTGGATATAGGAATGACAAAACCCTGCCTAGCAACCAACCCCATAACCTATCTTCTGTCTGCTCTCTTTGACATTAAAATACATATCATTTAGAGGGAATCTATCAAGTACAAAAGGCCGCAAGGCTGTAATAAGCAATAATGATAATAATAATACAGGCTATCAAATTCCATTTTCTCATAACCAAACATACAGTGGCGTCCAAAAGTCTGAGTCCGCTGAGTCCAGAACTGCTTGTTTTCACATTTATCAAAGAAAGAAATAAAATATTTTTGCTCAATTGATAATTTTTATTGAAGAATACATTCAGAACTGATACAAATATAGTAAATGTAAACACTATGCACACAACCTGTCTTCTATCAGCACTGTTAGATATGGACACTTTGAGATGCTGCCAAAAAGTTTCTCCACACTGGCGGTACCTTGCACAGGACACCATGGAGGACACTAATGCCAAAAGAATTTTTCAGGACCACGTCATGGTTATGCAGGTATAGCATTTGCATATTAAATATATTTATACATGTAAATATTTTGTCATAAACAAAGATTTTAACAATGTTTAACAATGTAGATAGTTGCATGTTTTGGTCTGTTATTTCACTTCTTCAGGGAACTCAGGGAGTTTGCAGTTCACAGATTAAAATATTAAAGTCTGCACTGTCAAACACGCCGTTTCTCAGTTAACTAAAGTTGCCTGTGTAAAAGTGTAACAAAAAAAAATGTAACAATGTAACAAGTGAAGTTTAATGACAACAACAATTATACAAATTCATGTTTAACTGTTCTAAACAATGTTTTATTTATAGCAGCATAATATGTACTGTCTTTTTCTCTTCTAGAGCAAGAGTACTAAAAGTGTCAGCCCCAGTTACGCCAACATCCTTGAAGTCCTTGTACCCATCACATATGATGAGAGAGGAGATGTTCCCTCTATAGATCAAAAGGTCAAAAGAACACTGTCTTCCCTCCATGATGGCCATCCTTTGTACCAGAAAACTACTGCCAGTTATGAAATTGTGAAATATCCATTTAAATGCCCACATTTTGTATCCTTGGTTTTACAGGACAAGCCTTTTGAAGCTGCTTATGCCAACATCAAAACCAAAACAGTGCAAATGGAGGAGAGGAATGTTTACTGTGGCGCATATAATATCATGTTGCTGCTGGAGAAGTTAGTATCTTCTGTTTTTGTAATCAGACTGAAAAGATGAGTCATTTAAATTAATTATAAACCCTTTATGAACACAAGAGTAGTTGTTTTATCATAAACCATTTTAAAGTAGCATCAGAGCTACATCTCTGATATTTGTGCATAGTAATTGAATCATTCTGTACGTTAATGAAGTCGACACATATCATATTGGGAAGAATGTTTAATTGCATGTTTCTAAATCCAGCAGCACTTGCACATTAAAATGAAAACATATAATATGACTACAGAGCGCAGTTAGCTGGGTATTGCTGTTTAACAGAGAGGATCCATATCGAGTGTTAGACTACAGAGGTGGACAGGTGATGGCTGTGGGCTCCAAGGACTGCATGGTGCGTCTGCTTTCCGTGGCATCAACAAGAGAAACAGCCCCAGTGATGAAGGGTCACGTCGGCAGAATCCGGGCACTGCTGCTCTGTGAGGACCGAGACCTGGTGATCAGCGGCGGCTACGATTTCAGCATCAGGTGAAGATGGGAGGCTGGCACATGGGATCAGTTTAGATTTGTGATTGTGTGTGTGTGTGTGTGTGTTTGTGAACTGTATGTTTGTGAATGTATTATGATTCTTGATGATAAGAAGGATGATGATAACGTGCTAGTATGTTTAAAAAATATAGACTTTTTTTTTAATATAATATTAAGAATTTCTGTGTTATTGAGTTGCTTTTGCCTCTTGCCTGCAAAATCTAAGCTTCAGTTGTTTCCAAATTTTTTGTTCTATCTATCTATCTATCTATCTATCTATCTATCTATCTATCTATCTATCTATCTATCTATCTTAACTTGGTCACTGTCTTAAATAGAAAGACCAGGTGTTTCTAATAATTTTCACACATTGTGATTCTAGCTTGTATGCAACAGAATGGCTATTTATTTAATGTTAATCGTAATTGTAGGTGTTGGAATTTGAAGACAGCAGTATGTACGATGGTGCTTTATGGTCACACGGGCACCATCAACTCTCTGGATATTCATGGTGACAGACTCGTCTCAGGGGGTAAAGACTGTAAGGTCAAAGGTGAGCAGCCACTGTAGGATTTGAATCACTTGTCAGACTCGATGAATTTTGAATCATTTTTTAACATTTTTGACCTCTTCACGCCATCAGTGTGGAATCTGCAGACAGGGAAGCGTTTGGAGGATTTTAATTTCAAGCACACCAGCTCTGTCCAGTGTGTGAAAATCAGTACAACAATGATCTACAGTAGCTGTGATAAGGGCCTTGTCAAGATATGGGACATGGAGAATGCATCACTGCTCAAGGTGAGACATCCTACATACCTCTTACTCTTCCCTGAAAGGTACATTGACCCATATGAGTTATTATTATTTTTTTTATTTGTGATGATGCCAAACTGTATGTCATCTCCCACTGGTGATACTTTTGCTAGCCATCTGTTCATACATTTGTTGAGGGATATCTGCAACTTTATTTTAAATTCTAGTCGAGATCCCAAGGTTTCCAAAGATACCAAATATGTCCTGCTGAAAACAGGGAAATGTGTATAAAATGATGCACAGTACATTTTCTATTTGCTGTAATGGTCCAGCCATAAAGCAATGGCATCCTGGGTACATTTTTACATCAATATTTCACTCATGATGTAGCTTAAATGATGATGTAGCTTAAATGAAGTGTTGCAAGCAATAGATACAGAAGATGTGTGTGACATTGTCGCACAACATGGAAATCTTTCTGTCTTTGAAGCTGCTTAAGGGGAAATTTAAGGAAAATCAGAGCTTAAGGTGATAATATTTTATGTTACATAAGGTGATTATTGGCCACCGAAGCTCAGTCAAGTGCCTATTTTTTGACCGATGGCACCTTCTGTCTGGTGACTGTGATGGTCAAGTCATGGCGTGGAGCACCAACTGTGATGTTAAGCAGCGCCTTATGACCTTCAGCCACCCCAAGTAAGAACCCAAGCACTATGACACTTATGGGAACTTTTTGAGCAACTCTGATGGGAAACATTGGCCACAGAGTTTTTGACATTCTATCTTACCTTCTTGCCTGTTGCTGGGAGTGTTGTCCATCTACAACACGACAGAAACACCACCTAAACACCATGGAGTTGATCTTTTTTTAATCCGTCAATTTCAGAATACTGAATTACAATTATATTCCAGTTATCAAAAGACTCTTGAATGCTGACTATTCTCTAGGGAGGTTCAGTCTGTGACACTCACCTACCTCCGTGTCATCACGGGCTGCATGGACGGAAAGATCCGGGTCTTTAATTTCCTCACAGGAGACTGCTTCAGAGTCATCAAGGTGGGGGCCAAGCCATGCCCTATATTGTCCATGCATTTTCATGACAACAGGTGAGTGAGTCTGACCCACCATTATGAAAGTACTGTAAACATAATGCATTGTTCAGTGTAGTGATAACCCATATAGGATTTGCTCTAAATAAAGACTTAAATTGAATTAAATTAATGATTCATCTGTGCAGTGTTTTATAGTCTCAGGTTTATGGTCTAAGTTGTTTTTGATGCAGATGCTCTTCAGACTCTCCTTTGAAGGATTTCTCCTGATATATAGGCTGTGAAAATCTGGAATTAATTTGCCTGTAGTAATGCTGTATATAAAGAACTGTATTATCAATTCTTGTAAATGACATGTCTCTGTTTCTACTCTCCTTCAGCATACTTGTGAACACTGTATCTAGTGTGCAGCTTTACAAGTTTGCCAAAGTGCATTGGGACTACACAGAGTCAGCAGAGGCAGGCCAGTGTGGTGTTGCGATGCCTCGGGCTGGTTTGGTCTCTGAGAAATGTTCAGCTTCAGTCAGAGAGCTTCCCTATGCAGAACACAGGGCCCAGGTGGCCTCAGCCAGCCGAAAGACTTATGACTGTAATAACAGTACACCACAGAAACCTGAGCTGTCCCGCCACACTCGCTCTCTGTCTGCTCCCACTAAATACCGAGCACAAGGTAATTATACTCAAATGCTTTGTAATATACTCAGGGCACCCATGAGTCATCAATTTCTGGAAAGTCATGGATTTTTAAGAAGTGCATTGCAGACATGGAAAGTCAAGAATGTCAATAAATTGCTGGGACAAGTCATGGAATATCATGGAATTTTATCAACCTCAGGATTGGTTACAAGTTTTTCACTAAATGTAATATTTATTTTCCACTGTGTCTCCATTATGCTCACTTCCACTGCAGACTAAAACAGAATAATAATAAGACCTCTGAGATTTAGCAGAACTCAATATGACATGGCTGTACATTTTAAACAGAGTGTGGGACAGGCCTATTCTGTTGTGACTATATTGTGGTATATGCCAGGTCTATCTACAGTCTCTGAAAATGACCACCTGTAGCAAGTTTGAAACCTATACACTGATTTTTAGTTCATTGTCTCTTTTCAGTGGTCTTATAGCAAAAAAATCATATTTATTATATACATGCAAAATATCTAAAACTGAACAATTTAAATTTACACTCTCATATTATTGTGTTTAACAGCTCCTTTATGATAGTATGCTGTCTTCACTGTTATATATGCGAAATATTACTGTTGTATATTGTTACTCTTTACTGTCATGATGTCCTTGTTGACACGATGGTGTTTGTACTCCCTGTCACAGACAAAGAGTCCAGTGGTGAGACAACCAGGATATCTGTAGAGCTGAGTGAGAGGGCAGTGAGTGAACGCATGAAGAAGAGGGGTCTTCATCATCCTCTGATGACTGAACACATCCTCCTCAAAGTGAACACCATCCAGAAGGCTCAATGCAGGGACAAGGCTGGCATCAACATGGAGCGCAATGCCAGACTGCGAGATGCCTGGAACTCCCTTACACCCGAAGACCCATCACTGTCTTCCCTCCAGCATGTACACCCAAAGCTCAGGTCTTCCCAAGCTTTAAAACAGAGTGCCTGGACTCAGAAACGAAGGCCATGCCACAAGATCTTCACTGGAGCTATTGATCTAAACATGAGAAACACCTTACGCAGCAGAGATGCCACTTCCAGTGTCTCTGATGTCACTGTACAGCACATCCACCTCAGTGATTGTTTAACAGAGCCCCGTCTCCGCTCGGTTTCAGAAAGGACACTGTCTCAAAGAACTGGCACACAGGAGGCATTCAGGAAGGTGGGCGCCTTCACCACAAGTGCCAAGGTGGGGCCACAGGCTCCTGAGCGCATGCTAATGAGAGCAATACCTAACTCTCCAGAATGTTGCACGAAATTGGAAACAACCAGCACACCTGGGCCGAAGACCAAACCTATGGACCTGTTTAGAGAGCGAGGAAGATTTAGACTGCTCACAGACACCCAGTTGAAAGAGTATATTAGAAACCAGAGGGAATGCATGCAGAACAATCTGCAAATAACCTCCAAGAAGAACTAATAGAAGAGGAGAGAGATGGTGCAAAGAAAGCACAGTGGTTAAATGGCCTTCCATCAGTTGCTAGGGCATTTAATTACAGGGGCACAATCTTTGATTTATGATATATCAACAGAAATCTGACGAAAAATATTTTTATTTGCTTTTATGCACTTAATATCTGTCATCATAGTTCATCCTGGGAGGTGTATTTTTAAATGTGATGTTTCACTAACAAGGCACTAGGGGTCAGTAGTGTATCAGCTAAAGTTGGCCAGATCAGTGCCCAGGGTTATAATAGTGTGCATTTAGATTTTGAATTTATTTTTTATTTTTTTGTTTATAGTTTTCAGACAGGGTTCAGACAGGGTAGGTTTTAAGTTCCATTTCTAAGAAATGTTACAGTTTTAGTTTTTGGTTTTATTTTCATTTCAGTTGAAGTGTCACATGTCACTATGTATGTGTCTGGTGTTAATAAAGGAAAGCACAAGTGTACATAGTAGGGAAATTACTTTTGGTAATTAATAAATGTGTCTTGTACTCATTTTGAAATAGTTCGCGCCTCTTGTTCACTTTTAATTATCATCACCTTGGCAGGGACACAATGCGATATATGAATCTTTGCATTGCTGTTACTAAACACTGCTCAAAACTAGTAATTACTGCATTACCTAGCTCCCAAAATATTTTTACTCCTCATTAAAATGCTTAGGGAACATATTCTCACCTACTGATCTCTTTATTGGTTTATGAACCATTCTGAATAGTAGGCTGTCAGCTTTTGCACTCAAACAACAAGAGATCCTTGAGAAAGGAACCCGATTCCAGCATTGCGTATTGAAAACTCTCTCTCTCTCTTAGACCTCCCCTCTTCCTTCTATGGTACTTCAAACAAGACCTGTGAAGTCATCAGAGTGAGAGGGGTTTGTCCCATCCAGAAAGACCTTTCACCCTGCCACCTGCCCTTTAGCTCTGGTGCCTTGGGGGCATCATTAGGGGCGAGGGGGTTGGAGATCAGGGAGAGAAGGTCTTCTGCTTTGGACTACAGCAGCATAACAGCTGGGCAGCCGTGAATTAGAAAGGGGTATGAGGGTTAAGACGCCCCACTTTGGAGAATCTCTTCTTTCAGGAGCAGTCCGCTGCTAATTTGATTTAGTCTGCAGAAAATTGGGGATAATAGTGTCTCCCCCTTTTCTCCTGTGGCAGTGGCTATGTGTGATGTAGGGAGACAATGCAGCTCCCTCTTGCTCCCCCAGCTCAGCTTAGCTTCTTCAGGCAGCACAGCCCCCCATTGTTCCATCAGGTACGGAGCCTCTTGTCCGGGGTCGGCACAGCTCTGGGGGGGATAATGAGCGTAAAATCAAAGAAAAGGTAGAAAAGGGAAAGTCTTCATGGAGGAATGCTCTTAGACCTTCTGCTCCCTTGAGCTCCTAGGGGTGGGCTGGGGAGAGAAGGCAGAAGCTTTATTGATGAGAGCTGGGCATAAGGAGAGGAGAGTCCTGAAAAAATGACAATGTCCCCCTTATAGTGAATGAAGGTTATAGGGGTTGGAGGTTGGGGTGGAGGTGACAAAGGACTGTTCTGTATGACCTAGACAACCTTTTCATCTATGTAGATCTCCTCCTGCAAAGACGCATATTTGCATCATAGTTCATTTGTCAAATAAATTTTTAAATTTCTGTCATGCTGTGTCAGTAGCAGATTTGAACTCGAACTTGGTCTGTCCTAGAGCCATCTTTGCCATCCAGGCTAGTCATGGTTCAGAATGGGGTATACACAGTCATGATCTGAATGTATTTGCATGTCACTCAGACGGGCGGCTGACTTGCCCTGGAGCTGTCCACATATCACACCATTACCAGAACTAACGAGATGGCTATCACACGCACAGGCTCTCTGAATATGCAAATGACACAGTTCTCATGGGGAACTGCCTTGTGATAAGAATGACCAGTGATTGAATATACAGCGATCAAATTTCCCCATTGTAGAAACAACCATTTTCTGGTCTCAAGAAGGGCATTGTCCTGAAAGTCAGCCATATATATCTTTTGAAACTGTTGGAGAACTGAAACTAAAACTGAAACAAGAATCATAATGAAGAACATGAGGGACCTGACAGAGCAGTGACATCAACACATCGGAGCGATGACAAGAGCCTTGATCTCAGAACAGCCTTAAACGCCAGCAGGCCACATGGCCAGCACTTTTTCCAACCGTCCCCTGTTAGGATTCAGTAGAGCCAGGGTGGAAACAAGATCCACATGCCTTTCTGACCTCATTTACAGATAGAGATCATAAGCGAAAGGGGATATGGCCACAACGAAGGGAGGCAATTAACAGGAACACCATTACTGAGATATGGTACTGATTAACAACCACATCCAGCCCGGCCAAATAGATAAGAGAGAATCTGATTGCTCATTGATTGGACCTCAGTGGTTCCTCTGCAGTGGGCAGGTTCTGTTTTCTGGAGCTGAACCTCACTGTAGTTGAGGGCTCTTGATTGAGCCAAAAGAGTGAAGTTAAACCACTGTGACCACACATCAGGAGGATGATCAAAGAGGCTACTGCTGGCTTGTGCCTCTTTGTATACAAGACTAGCTTAGCTTACCCCCATCCAATAGATGATTGTGCTGAGTTGTTAGTCACACATGGCTCAGCGGGAACATGTATCAAAGAACATAGATATGGACTGCAGAGGTGACACCTGAATTAGCTGAGGTTGAGATAAATGATCACGCTTCATCCCACCGGAACATTTAAAGGTTCAATGTGAAAACAGACTGTAATTTAATTATGGTACCAAGATTTGCCCCACTCCTGATTTTGTTTGTATTTAAGTCAAAATCTTTTTCTTTTTTTCTCTCATCTGGAATGTATTTTGAACATTGCAAAGGTTATCATCTATCTGCAAGACCTATTCTTCCAAAATCTGTGTGTATATAGCCTTAATTTAACACACACACAAAATATGTGTTATACAAGATATATTAGATAATACTTTGTCAGCTGAGTTGAAATTTGTCTTGCGTCCTAAGAGACCCTGTTCACAAACACTACGCACACAACATAACATTAACACACAAATTAACAGATCAACAGTAGACATTTGTGCAAGTTACAGATGTACACTTATATAGCTATTGCACTTTTATGTGCATCAGAGGTTCCTCATACTCCTCCACCCAATTATCCATCCATTTTTTTATTTAGCAGTTTTATTGATTATGGAACAAATGAGTTGAGCATTCTGTTCAGCCTAACTTTTGGAAGCCTGAACCATTTCTTAGGTGGCAAAAGCCTGTATTCCTCAAATAAATCATGGGATAGGTTAGCTGTAATGTTAGAGGACAGAGTCATCATCCTCTTTATATATGCAGCTTGAAATTCTGCCTTGAGTTTAACCAACAATCTTTGAATATATCCACAGTAATCTGGACAAATCCGACTGAAAAAATAATGGTAAAATTTGTCTATTCGCTCCAAATGACCACAGCCAAAATAGATGCCCTGCTGCATGCACTTTTCTATAGATCTGTATGCCTACATTCTCCACATAAATTCCCAAGTATTTATATGAAGTGACTTGTTCAATCTCAGTACTATGAATTGAAACCATGGCATGTTACATTTAAAACTGCATAGATGCCACTGTGCTATTATTTACAGACAGTGCTGCTTGTTATTACTTGTCCTCTTGGGGGCTCACTAGCCTTGGTTATGGACCTGTGGCAGGAACTGTGGCTGTATGATTCATATGAAAAGACCTGACTGTTCAGGCCACTTCTGATTGTTTTACCAGCTCTAATCCCCTCTCTCCCATCAATTTTTCATCATCACCTCACTGCCTGTTTAGTGAAGTAATGTTTAGTGTTTGACCGCAATTAAACATTGATTCTTCTTGTGTAGTCATTTATGTAAATTGTTTAGTGACAAAGTAACATTTTTCCACTTCTCTGCTAAATAAGAAGTGACAAAAGCATGGAAAGGAAATTAAAGAGGAATTTTAATTCTGTCTGAAATTGCTTTAATAACATACTTTACAAGCCATTTGAGTATGGTTTTAGGTACGTTTTCATGCCATGTCAGTGTGACTGTGTTCCAGTGTGCCACTGTTAAAAAAGTGAGGAGGGTGCCATGGATTGACCTGTGGTCTCAATGGCTTCCAGTCTTCACAGAGCAACTCCAGACACTTGTAGGCGACAGTGTTAAGTGTCATAATTTCACTATTTTTTTAGACGTAAATATGGAGACATAAAGGTCAAAGGTTACCTGCATAAAACTTCCCTATTAAGGGGTCGGTAAACGCACCGCGTCTGGGGGGGAAGCAAGCTGAAACAAGTAGGCAATTCACACAGGAAAATTACTGCAAACAACCTTTGACTCCATTTCCTGTCCCAAAAGGAACAGAAAATTAATTGTAACACAACACTACAGAGGCCTTCGTGCACCACAGAAGAAGAACAAAACACTAAGTGGCCCAGAGCTGCAGCAGACTTGACGAAGGATTAGAGGTCCCATGTTGGACATGATTGTACTCTACTTGATATCTCTTTGAAGAAGCGCTATGGAGTGAATAATGAAAGAGGAGGAACAATTGGACTAAAGTGTTCAAAGGTGGGGCTATCAGTTCTCTAAATTTAACCACAGTGTCTGTCACATGAATGGTGACTGGTTACAATGCTGTCTCTTCAATAAATGCAAATGTTTATCATGTGAACATATGCATACAGACACACACTGGGACAGCAAATGGACAGCATTATCAGTTATGTCCTTATAGTTTGAGTCATGCCCTTAATCCCACTCTAACTAACAATTAGCTGCTAGCTCATGTCAACTACAGATGTTTGCTCTCCTCTGAATCCTGATACCACCAGGGGCCTGGCTGATAAGAAAGAGCCTCTTCAGCTGGTGATGAACACACACACATACACACACACATGCACGCACACACGTACGCATGCACACACGCATGCACACACACACGCACACACGCACGTCTCACTTTCGGAGGGCTGAATTTTGACCCTGAAATGGGAGTTGTTGGAATCATTTTTTTTGTTTTTTTTTTTTGTTTTGTTTTTTTGGTGGAGGTGAGTCCTTTATTTGCATCAAGCACAAACTGCAAGTGTGGGGTGAACTTCCAGTGACCCACTTTTGCAGCTCAACCCCTCTGAAACCTTAACACCTCAGTGAATGATGGAAAGTCTGATGGATGACGCCTGCCACGGTCTCCCCTCAGGAGGTTATCGTTTCATAGCGCAGGAATTCTACCTCACGTTATTACTCAAGAATTATTTTAATAGGCCCCCAGAATATTCCAGTGACATTGGTTAGCCTTCAGAAGTTTACATACTTCTTTGCTGGACGCGAGCCTCTCTGCCATACAGATCAATCCCATCTTTTTGTAACCCGCACACAAATAGTCACAACAAATGCTACGCTCCAGACATGATAACTCGGCTGCTGTTTGTACAGTAAATACTCCATGGGATTCTTACGGTCTCCTTACTTGACCTCAGACCAGGAAAAGCCTTTTTTGGTGCTTTGGGAGAACCAACGGGTGTTCTAGCTCAGATATTTCACAGCTCAGTGGGTTCTCTATCATGTTGATACAAGTGCTAGGAAATAACATGCAGCCTGGTTGATTCATGCCGTTTGTGTTTTTCATTTAGTTGTCATGTGCAGGGTTTCGGGGAGACCTGGGGATCATACTGACCCATATTAGCAGCAGATGTTTTGGGTCACGGAGTGGAGCGTCTCACGTCCTTTCCCATGGGCTCATGCAGAGAGAGAAGTATCAGGCACGGCCACCAGAGGGTGGGTGCAGAACGGAGAGGAGCGTTTGTAACCTGAAGGAAGAGGCTGTGACTGGAATGTAGCCAGTTTAATTCCCTGGACTGGCTGGGATAATCTGGATGGGGCAGTGAGAGAGTGAAGCACTCCTTTCTCAAGAATTATTGCCAATGTGCCCTTGACCAAGACACTGAATCCCTAAGTGCTCTGTCTGGCTGTTTAGTAGCCAACGCTCCAAAACTGTAGTTGTACTTTGCAGGTTGCTGGATAAGAATGAAATTTTAGTTAACTTGCTTGGTTAAATAATGGTTAAAGAGATGAGATATCTTTGGTTAAAGATAGTAAAGAATAGTAAAAGATCAGTTCAGTATTTTAATTTTATCAGGTATCTTTCACTTCAGAATGCAGCTCATGGGAATTTACAGAGCATCTCTTTACAGTGACAAGATGTACAAAACAAAGATCCAGACCAGTCTTCCCACGCAGCCCTGCCTTTGAAGGATGACATTGATCTTTGACCTTCAAAACGATTTTATATTGTGGTTACTGCAACTTTCTAGAATGCTTCTTTCATGGAATGAATTCATATACATACTGTATTTATTTTACCACCCCATTGCCAAAGATTTGTCAGTGTGTGTGGAATGCACACAACTCGCTAAAGCCATCACTGGCACAAAAAAGCTTTTCATTTTGGACCGGGAGAAAATGCTTCTTTGTCATCAGCGAGTGTTTGACGGAGACAGTGGCGAGCAGCGTGATAGGTCTTGCTTCTCTTGTCATTCCGCGATTCATCGAAACCCGCAGCCTCTCCCCCCTCCCCCTCCTCCAATCTACAGCTGTTAAAACACCCCACATTATTCCCATAATTGTTTCAGTGTGTAGGCTGTTATTTTAATGTGCCGAGCTCGGATGAGTCAGGAATCAAAAACTGTTGCGGTGAAGAGGCAAGTATTTTCTGACTACTGACATTCTTTGGTACATTTTGGCACTCATTCCGGCTTTCCCTGTCTTATCATCAGGTGGTTCCTGTTTTTCTTTGATAAAACGGAATGAATACAACCACAGGGGGACAGAGAGGTAGTGCACAGTGTTATGACTGACCCAGGAACGTTGGCTTCAGGCCTACTGGTTGATACAGCTTCTTGTCACGTTTGGGTCCACTTTGTTTAATATTTCTTAAAATCCTGCCATTTGCAAGAAGACCCACTGTGACACATCTGTTTGGCCCTGGTCAAGATGTCTGACATGCATTTCATCAAATGTGGAATGGATTTGGCGGGGGGGAAAAAAAAGATTTAACATAAGTGCAGGCGACGTTCTTTTGACCATCAAGAAATGATGGTGCTTTTATGGGCTGATACAAGCTAGCAGTTTCTCCAAGATACACATGCTGGTCTAAAATATTTCCATTTGGTTTTAGCAGGGGGTTGTAACTCACACTTTATATTCAAATTCTTTCATTTTGACTTTTGCTGTCTATCTATCACTCTTCAAATATATTTGTGAAAAGCAAATTACAACCTAGGCAAAAATCTGCTGATAAATTCTGGAGACATTTCACTGTCACAGAGTTTTGGCTGAAAAGTGGTGTTTTTCTTTCACCAAAACCTTTTCTTGTTGATTTTAAAGTGGTATTCCACTTTTTTGAAAACACTTTATCGTTGTTTGTGTTAGGAGAAATGATTTGACAAGTAAAGCTGTGGCAATTTCTCGCAAATCTGGTTTCTAGTAATTTCTCTCTCCTCTCCCGAGAGTGCCACAGCTCTGTGGTGTTGGCTGCTTTCTCACTTTGTTGCTGTTTTATTTAACCTTCCCCTGTCACTCGTTAGACTTTTAATAAAACCGTTTGCAGGCCCCTTTTTCTTTGAACATCTGCTAACAGCTGCAAGTATATTAATCAGAGGCCAAAGTGAAAAGAGGGGGAAAAACGGACACAGATACATAAATGGTCGTTCTTACCCAGCAGAAGTCTGAAAATTTATAGTTTTCATTCTGAAAGCACTATAAGGTGAGATAAAGAACGTAACTGATCCTTACACAGCTGCAGCTTTTAACAGTATGAATGTTTCAAAGCTGCTGTGCTGAGGCCCTGGGTCAGTGAACTGTTTCTCTTCATCGATAAAAGCATGGAGTGAGCATGACATAGCTGGGGTTTTCTTTCCCAACTATATAATCAGACACAATATTTCACATTTTACAAGTCATAGATATGAATGTGTATTGGTTAAGAATGACTAATTGTCCAATTACACTTTTTTTACACTGTGAAAATTTCATTTCTAATAGTTGCAACGGAAAAGTAACTAGTAAACAACTGTTGCGTGCATCTGTTTTATTATATAGTTCAGTTACACACACATACATGCAACATGTTGAAGGTGTGGAAGGCAGAAGGTTGCAGTAAACCCGGAGGGAGAGAGACGTAGCAAAAGAGCAGAAATCAAAGTGACAGGAGGAGTTGAAAGATATCAGTTGCAATCTGTTGGCTGAGGACACAGAGGGAGAGCTTGGGCACTGAGTCCATGACAGTTCCTCTAACCGCTTTCCAAACACCAAGCCGCTGCATATGTACACAAGGGAAACCCGATATGGTGTGATAAGTTGGAAATGTCAGCCCACACTTTTCATTCTGCAAGTGTCTAGGTTAGTGTAATGACTGTATTGACGTGGCTACATCAAAAGCGATCTCTTTCTGCAAGTTTAAAGCACAGGCTAAGCCACTTGAATGCAGCTCATGTGTTTTGAATCAGCGAGATTCGCTTAAAGCACTCTGCCAAAGAGGCAGTTAGCCATTGGAAATGAATTGCTTGTGTCACAGGGCAGAGCGCTATCCCTGGTGATAATGTTCCAGTGTAAGACGGTTCTGTCACCTCTGACAGCAAAAATTGATAAGAAATGTAAAGACAGACACAAATTTATGCCAAATTGTATAGCACAAATGAACATAATCTTCTTTGTCACATAGGATATTCCCACACAGAAAAACCATCTCAATGCTGTAGCCTTAAAAATAGTTCAAGGTTGGATTTCATTAAAAACAAAACCAAAAAGAAAGAAAGAAAAATAGTCTAAGAATTAATGGAAAATAATACTGCAACTCTTAATCAGCACGTCCATCAGAAAAACACAGGAGTCCCCGTGCTTTCAGTCAGAAATATCAACTCCTTCTTTTTCAGTATGGGTTTGAAAATTTGCTGTGTCAAAATTGCGTACTGAATTCTGATGCAGATATTTTATATTTCTTTAACTGTTGGGATGGCTCTCTGTTGGCCTCCACGCCTCCACCCTCTCATGGACAGTGGCTGTTTTGTTATGGGAGTATTCAGTCAGCCAGTTAGCTAGTGAACTCTACTTATTTCCGCATGCTGAGGTTAACTGTCCTTTTGCAGCTGTACAGCAAACAATGTTTGTCCTCCTCTCCTGCCTTGATTGGCTCTGCACTTTTTTAATCAAATGGCTGCATCCTGATCTTGCCATTGGGTGCCTAATGTTCAGTGTGTCACAATGCATGTTGGGAAGACTTGGTATCTTAGTATCTATTTCCTGTGCTTCCAGGTTGTCATGGGATATGCTATGTCGACAGAGTGGAACCTGGTATCTTCCTTAAATTCTTTACGATCATCTTGACCAGTTATAGTTTAAAAATCTCATTCGTTATTGAGAGGCTGTTGAGTTTTTTGAGTATTATTCATTACCACTGTGGCCCGTTTCTGGATCTATCCCTGTTTGTCTTGTGACATCAGTACAGTCTCGCAGCATACTTTCTGGGTAGGTCATACTGTATAATCCACACGCCTCCCCACTGCCTCTCCTGGCAGATTCTCTACGGGCAGCTGAGTGTTGGACATAGATCTGCTGGAGGCCAGTGAAAACATTTCAAGGATCATTCAAGCAGCGCGGCATCCAGCCACCCACATAAAAGAAACAAAAGATTACTGACATATCTCGCTGACTACATCTGCCCCTCTTGTGGCAGCTCTTATTTATCTCTCTGGTTGCTGATTCAATTTGGTTTCTGAACTGCTGAGCAGGCCACGTCAAGGGCAAAAGGTTCAGCCAACTCATTTTCCAATAGCAAGGTTGTAAATGATTGGACGTAAAGTTGTGAACTAAGTAGTAAACCAAAGTGTGCCGGGTAGTGTACAATAGAGGATTACAGTATTTTTCAGTGTTGAGATTGGGTGTGGAAAGGGTGGACTTGGATGCCAGACCTTACTGATAAGCCTTGTGGAGGTGTCACAGTCCTGATTGAATGAGTCATCTGTAATGGGAGGTGCACACATGATGACCTCAGTACGTTCTGTCAATCAACCCCCTTCTCTCCTCTATCCAAGCTAAGTGCACCACTCGACTGATACAAAGCCTCAGATCCTATTGGCTCGGGATTGCTTGTCTTTAATATAACAAGGGAACGACATTTTACTGACGTTTTATTTACCCTAGGAACGCTGAAATGCAGGGATGACATGGTTGCGGAGTTACAAATCTCAAGTCAAAACATAAATCAGATTTTGGAAATATGCGGTGATATCAGGGTGGGTTGACCCAGCAAAACATCCGTGGTTAAGTGCCTGGTCACACTCGTCCCCGCTTGCTGGGAATATTCAGCGAGCAACCCGTGTCTTGTCCGGGAATGCTTGGGGTTGCGCGTCCTCAGCTTGCTTTTTTGGCACAAACATGATGTAAAGGGATCGCTGTACAAGGGTGGTGTTTACAAAGTTGAGATATTGAAGTGGAGACAACAGATAACCTAATAATACCAGATTTAATGCACAAATAAAATCAACTTCTTGAGGTCATAGAATGATGCTTAGAGGGTCATATGTGTGCCATGTTGAATACAGAGTGTAAACGCTTTTGCTTTTGGTGATACTATATTGGCAGAAGGACAAAGAGAAATTACTTTAAACTGTTCCAGGTCTTGTGTGACAAATTCCTTGGATGGACCAGGATCAGCATATCATAATATTCCTGGGTCATGTTTGTGAGCACAGTGTGAGTTGGAAGGCAAAGCTTGGTCAGAGTATGTTAAAATATAACACCTAACCTATCTGAACTGAATGTACAATTACTACATACTGAGTTATCTTGTTTCTCCAAACTGTGCGAGACCTTGTTTTGTTTTAATGTGCTGTATTCCAGCCCAGCAACCGAAAGCTGAATATGGCTGTGCTCTCGTGAATAGAGCCATTTCTTTCTGCTTGATTGGCTTGTAGAAACCGTGCCATTTGAAATGGAAAACAGCTCTGCTATCCAAAACCAACTATTTGAGTGCTTTTTTTAAATCCCAACATCAAATGTGTTAATGAAACTAAGATTAGGGGGTCAATTTGGAGAATATTTTACAGATGAAGGACCTTGCAGACCATGTAAATTGAGATATGGCTATAGAATAAGACAGTGCCGCAGTTGGAAGCCTATGTTCTTCCAACAAAAGCAACGAGAGGGAACAATGCTGTTTCTCTCTCAACAGAACTGAGTGGGGGTGATAAGGGAGGGAGAAAAGAAAATCTAGGTAATTAAATTTTCAGTGCTAGCCCAACAGCGTGCTCTTCATCTCCTTAGTGGTCCCACACCCCTTCCTTCCCACTCTTTTCCTCTCTTACTCACTCTCTCTCACTCTCTCTCTTTCTCTCTCTCTCTCTCTCTCTCACGCACACACACATACACACACACCTACACCTACACACATACAGTATACACGCACACCATCACTGATGACCCCTCCTTTTTTACTAATCTAAATGAAACCCAACCTCAAAGGGCAACAGTGGGACTTCATGGAGACTGATGTTTTGAAATGGGGCTGAGTCACACTCAAATCCATCGGAACTGCTCTCCATGGCTAATTAAAATAAACCAGTGGCCTGCAATCAGGATCCAGTTGGCATGGCCCATATAAACAGCACATTGCCTTAAAACGGGAACCCATGATTCTTAGGACCAAAACAGTGGCGTGTGTCCCAGGCGGATAGAGCGAATGCTGGGCTGGACGACGGCACAAAGGCCACATCTGGGATCACTGTGTCATGAAAAAACACTCGAGAGATGTTGAGATTGCTGCGCAAACAGGCGCCCGGAATATTTCTTCAAACATCCATGTGAATATTCCATATTTGAGTGGCTTCCATTCAGTAAAGTGTTTACCTCTGGAAATGGCTCCTCTCAAGTGGCATTAAGATGTGACAGCGGATTTGGGCATCATGCTGTATCCATCCCGGTTGGGCAAGCTGTCAGCATGACACTAGGTGAAAACAAATCCCCCGAATCTCGTGTGAGGTTAAACTTTCCCACATGGGAGAGGCAGACATTCCGGGAACTCCTGGCATGGGTTAAACCATCAAACCTGAGATTTGGGTAGTGGCGCTCTGTACTGGCAATGCACTGACTCCTCCTGCTTCTACTGTTGGATTTAAAGTATGTTAAATGTGCCATAACCTTATTCAACCATTGTCTGGCTTTTATGGAAATGCAGATATGATATTGCTGACCTTCATAGTCTCTTCACTTATACTCATTATATATGCATACCTGCAAATACTCAAACAAGCATTGAAATACACATATAACTGTAAAAGGGGCACCCCCAGACATAGTGTTGGCTCAGCCTCAGTCTTTCCTGCTTAATTTGTTGTTTTTGGTCAGAGGCATCGAACTCACGCTGTATACCTGGCTCACACCCTCTTCATTCTGTGCAACAATAACACAGCAGTGCCAGGAAGTTCCTGTTCTCCGTGCGCAGGCATTGCCAATGTTGAGGGAGCAAGGCTAGGCCTCAGTGTCCTTTCATGCGAGCCGATATGATGTTTGAGGTCTTCATTTATTTGGAGAGGGAAAAGAGTGCCACATCCACTCCGTGTTCCACTGTCAACATGGCGTTCATTTCGGAGAGCAGGTTGAGATGTGGGTCTGAGTGTTGAGCAGCACTGTTTATCAGTTTTACATTCCACACAAGCCATTCAATTCCATATGCTTCCACAAATGATGCAGACTTGTGAGCTGCCAGTGGAAATAAATATGAAAAAAGGTCAGGCATGAAACCTTTTTTTTTTGTTTTTTTTTTGTTAGTTTTGTGCTCTTATCATTTTTGATTTATTTTCTCATCATGGGCTCCACTGGCATTTCATCAGTGCGGTTCGAACAAGCATTCACAGTGTAATGCATATCAAACCACAATGAAGCATACACAAACACGGACTGAGGGATAAGAATCAATTATTATGCCTATTCTGATATGTAAACGATCTGCTGTAGGTCAGTGGCTACAGCACTTGTCATATAAACATGCCTTGGATGATAAAGAAGGTGCTAACAGGGCCGAGAGCATGAAAAGAGAGCATAAAAAATCAACTAGACTCATTTTTTCCCCTCTTTTCAAAGGGCAGGTCATGGACTTGCACTCTAAGTCAAAGAAGAGGACAGACTCTTATGTGTAGCACTGGAGAGCACAAACATACTGTACAGTGAACCCATCAATTGGTCTCAGTCCTCTAAAAAGCAATGCAAAGCAACAGTGAACATTTTGCCTTCAACAAATAATCAGACCCATGATCAATAAGTCATCAATAAGTAACAACTTACCTGCTGTATCACAGCACATTTAAATTAAGACCCTGAACACATGAACCCTGATTTGATCACATAAGTTGAAGTGTCTGTGTTTATGTATAAATACCTCCCGCTGTATTTCTGTGATTCTGTGGAACACAAATTGAGCCGCTGAAAAAAAAAGAAAATTGTGGAATTACGTGGAATATCTAAAATACCCCACTTCTAGGCTCTAGCCTGCAGAAAACCTGTTTTCTATCCGCATGTTTTCTGTAACTCGCGGACTATGACTTTGAAAGCTGCATTAGTTAGTGTCTTTATCTTGTTTCCCTTATTACGGTTCCAGTGATCACCTTTTTTGCAAATAAGACCACCTTTGCATGCCTCTCGAAAGCCAACTAACAACACACTTGAGCAGATTTAGTTTTCCAAGCGCCGACTTTTCCTGCCTGCTCAGTTCCTTCAGAGATAGCTAGCTTGCAACCACAACTACGATCGCTTTCTGAGGGAACAACCCCTAAGGGTGATGCAGGCACCAGCAAAGCCAACCATAAAATGGGCTGGAAAAAAGGAAATTATATCTGCAGACTCACAGAGAGGGGAACGGCCGTGCAATATTAGGGCCCCAAATGTAAAATGCAGATAGGTGCCATGGCAACGTGGCCCTTTGAGTGGCACAAACAACCAGCAGGAGAGGAAACGGAGAGGTTGAAAGTGAATGCCAATTAAGTGATTTTCTCTTGCATGTCCCCGCAATGATAAACAGACAGACTTACTCCTGAAACCGGCGCGCATTGCTTTGTTTGCATTGCCGTGAGATGAGAGATGATTGACTGTGCATTTCTCAAACATTTGGGAACGGAACAAGTGATGTGGAGGAGGAACAGCCTGAGCCAAGAAGAGGTGTGAGATCCCCTTTCCAGCTGTGCTTCAGAATCATCTGGGAACACCGGGATCGGAATCTGGGAATTGTGTGAGTGATGAGGAGACAGACCTGGCACGTTCACATGACAGTGCATGGAGCAGGTATGCATCAGAGAAAACCCAACCCAGTTTCTTCATCCCAGGTTCTGGGTTGCCATGTTGATTCTCATTCTCTTCCTTTTAGTAAGAAAATACTTTCAAGCGATCTCTTCTCTCATATAATTATAATCTCTATGTATTTGGGGAGGGAAAAGAGAGGATTCAGATTTGTGCCTCATACTCAGTGTCCTGGAGTTAAGCAGATTTTGTGCGTAAATATGGTGCTGCGCCTTTGAAGTACAAACAGAACTGTGGAAAAAGACCATGAAGGAGCCAGAGTTAATATACTTCAATGTGATTTATGTCTTGCTGTGAGATATCGCTTGCTTATCAGTAACTACCAGCTGACAAACAAATTTCAAGGAATCTGTTTTTGGTCAAGCTTTTTGAGCAAAGAGTGACAGAGGTAATAATAGTGACTCAGAAAGTTGGGGGCTTTGTTTTTTCCTGCATATCTCTGACTTTTGTAACCTTGCTGGTGAATCTGTGCACTGAATACTGCTCTTGATCAACAGACTTAAAATAGGATAAATATGACAAATCCAGTTCCTAATGAAGTTCATTTTATATTCCAGTTGGAAGGAAGTTATGTTTTCTTTCCTGTCTGTTTGTTAACAAAGTATCTAAAAAATAAGGAACAGATTTTGGTGAAATTTGGTGGGCACATAACTATTGGCCCAAGGATCAGTTGATTGGATTTAAGTGACAGCCATGAACTGGGATTTACACCATTAAAAAGCCACAACTCTTACGCTGCGTTCAAGTGCCAGTGGGAAGGTCCAACATCCAAGTTGGACTTCCAAGACTCCTAAGTTGGCCGCTAAACAGCATTTCATTCACGTGCTATTTTCTTTTAAAATCAAATCCAGAAGACAAATACTAAACAAACACAAACTGTTACGAAGGCTGCAGCTTGGAAAGTTGGAGAATTGTTCAGCGCTGGCGGATGTTTGCTCTCTACCAAGTGCCTTTTAGTTTTATAATGCTTCATGCATTTTTCATTAACACATATTGCATATTTTATTTGACACATATTTCTCAATTATAAAATACAAATGTTTTTGATAGAGCTTCCAAAAAACATTAGAGTGGAGTTAATAAAAAATTCAGCTAACAGACTTTTGAACGGATTCCTATATGTGAGCTTAAGCTTGTGGGATGTTCAGGCCCGGACCCACCTGAGCACTGGAAGAACAGGCCTGATTCTTAAGTCTAAACTGAGTGACCGAGCCAAAATGAGGTTCTGAATTGGACTCTATATGCTTCTGAAGTCATGAAACTAGATGCTTAGCAGTAACTGAGGGTCTGTTTGTCCCCATGGACCCCCACAGTGGTTTATCCGTCCACTTATCATTCCTTAGCCATCAGCAGCTCAACAGTGGGGCGACACCAGAAGTCTCCCCTAACACAGTACACACATGGTGATGACAACAACTACTGATGAATAGGAGTGGAGGCCATGGAGATTACTGGGCGGCCCATTAGGATACTTATTCATGCTGGGTATGTTTATTTTGACTATTTTCCTAGCCATATTGCAAATAAGAGAATCTGATTCATTCACCAAGCGCTGTGCATTTACGTGTGCTGGGAATATGGCCTTGCAGCTGGCGCGGACAACTCAGATAAACAGCAAATTAAAGCAAATGAAAGTCCCAACATGAGGGACATTTCTTAGACATCCCTCCGTCGTGTTGCCAAGGGAAATATTTAGTTCGGTCCAGCGTTGATGTGTGGAAAGCATGGTGGAAGGCAAAGTGCTTTTAGTGTTGAAGAGACTTGGCTGCCACCATTTTGAAAAAGATGACAACATGCACTTCTGTCTCTCTTTCACTGACTCTCTCTCCCTCTCTTTATGAAAGTCTGAGTGAGTGCGGAGCCTTTGAGACTTCTTGCACTGTGGCAGGGATCCAGAGGAACTGCTGTGAGGATATAAACTGCCTGGGCTTAACTAAAAGCATAGAGAATGTCTTCTAAAGAATTAGAGCCAATTTGATGCATAGAGAGATGGAGAAAGACTCTGAGGGTCGAAGTTCAAGTTTGACTCCACAGTCAGAGAAGCTGAAACGGAGTATAAAGGATGAAGTGGTATGTTTTGCACATGCACGTCAGGTACAGATTTAGCTATGGATGATGTTTAGAGTCCACCAGGGCCATTGTTCAGATTTCTAACAGAGACATAGTATTTCAATTTTTGACCCTTTTGGGGCTGTTTCCAGGTGTGCGCTTAAAAGTGGCTGTAAATGGAGAAATACGCTTTTGTGAATGCTGGCATCTCTTCCAAGAAAGGATCAAGGAATGCATTATGAATAACGCTGAACAGACACATGTCAATGCCGATCAGATTAGCAACAGTAAAGGGCGGATTTGAATTTGTTTTATATTATTTTCATGTCTAAAGTCGGGTTTAGTTATACATGAAGCCCATGTCACCTCCCATGAAGTGGCAGCAGCCAATGCCATACGCAGATGGATCTTTTGATGCAGCTTCAGAGGGCACCGAACCAGTTCCAACATTCAAGTTATTTCAGAAAGCGGCGGGCTATTGTGTCGCCATCCCAGATAAATTGAACGAACGCACAAACTAGAACAAAAGGATACGCTGAGGTTTCTCTTCAGACGTTTTTTTTTTTCCTGCTTTTCAAAGGTCATCATTAAAAATACATTATTTATAATGAAAACTTAATGAGCACCAGAGGAACTGCTTGGCAACCTGCAGTTTTTTTCCGTCCCCCTTTTTGCCTATGAGATATGAAAAGGTCTGATGCAAACCGTTCTGCATCAGTCTCAGCCATGTATTTGCTTGGCTTGACTTATGTACAGTGAAAAGTGCTGAAGGGCAGACTGTCTGCGCCGGGCGTCACAGAGAGCGACAATGGGGTCGCGGGTTCAAACCCACAGCGCCAAATGGGCCTTAGGGTGTCTGGGTTGCACGACATAGCCTAATGTGGGTTTTTGCTAATGCTCTGTATACACAGACACACACGCACAGACAACCATGCACGACACACACACACAAGCACAGTTACAGTACAGGCCTATGTGACCTCTGTGTATTACAGTGAAGGCAGGGAGCAGAGGCCTCATTAAGCCTTACAGGCCCAACACTCTCAGGAATTAGCCCAGGCATTTTCTCACACAGATGGCTGACTGGTCATCATCCCACATTGTCTGTGTGTCTCCAAAATGTGACCTTAAACAGAATTTCATAAAAAGGAGCTGATTTTCCCATGCAGTTTTGACATTAGAATTTGACATGGAATTGCACTGATTTGATTCATTCCCGAGTCAAGAAACCTTTTCAACATGTTGGGACGATATCAACCATAAATTACATTTAAACATGTTAACAGTGTTAACAGGCAAAATCCAAGCTATTGGGCGTAATGTGCCGGTGTAGTGATATACAAGAGCTGGGCCTGGACCCAGAATCTGCCAACCACATTTTACACCGGACAGACAGGCTTGTGGGGTTCTGACAAGGCTTTGAGACACAGAACATACCTGGCACTGAA
>OMKZ01033285.1:0-24426 GCA_900302535.1 Neoniphon sammara | reverse complement strand
GCACTGAAGCTAGTTCCTAAGGAAGACCAGACTTCTCACTTCACAGCGTGACTCCCCTGGTCTGCCAGTGACACGGGAGACGAATGGCAGCGCTGGCTGGCCGGCACTGGGTGTCAAAGACAAATGAGAGCGGAGCCCACCAATCAGAGACGAGACGCCCCTGTCGTCCACGGGGCTGTGGGGGAGTGAGTAATTTGTTACAGGTTTGAATATATCATCAGGATTGACGGGAATGTAAGTGGAGTCAAAGTACAGAGATTGAGGCCTATATGGACTGCACTGGGCTCATTATATGTTTAACATGCCGTGTCAAGGAACAGGGACCATCCTTTTTTATTATTAGAAGGAAACTGAAGAATTCAACATGTCAAGCTTTTATAGCATAAAGAAATTTGACTTTAAATTTGTTAAAAACAAGTAGTGATGCTTTGTGCTCACGGACATGTAGACATAGATGAATAATGCAGCACATGGTACATGCAGATTTAGAATCTCATAACACAGCCCTGGCTCTACCTTCAAAAACTTATACACAGCCCTCATAAAAGCTCAGCTTATGGCTGCATAAATGAGGATGAGTCTTTGTGAGAGTACAGTCACATCCCACTCTGCCGTGATGTGTATATTCCTGAAGACATTTATGACTCTCTGTAATGGATTGTAGCCCGTTAAAGATTCCCTAACTGTTCCTCTTTACCGCCAAGCAGATTTGTGTTTGGCACAGATATTTTCTCTTGAGAGCAGTACGGTTTCAATTAAGTGGTACGACCAGTTTCAAATCCCTCCTAGCTTCAACATTTTCAGTATCGTTCGTTTGTGCCTGACGTGACTTTTTTTTTTAATCATTTGATGAATAATTGTAATCCCCCTCCTCTGCCTTTCCTGTTAATAGTCTGGGTACCAAATAATATCAGTTTTATTATTCAGATCGCATTCCTTTGCAACTGCAGAAGCCTGTTTGCTCTTGCTGGCACAAGGTGCTGAACATGTTAATATCAAACACACAGAGAGCACCCAAACTGCAGTTGCATTGCCTAAAATAACTCATTCACTCACTCACTCACTCATTCTGACGCAGAAGCACATTTTTGCATGCATGCATACTGTATCTGCATGCACACACAAAAAAAATCACGCTTTCACAAAGTTCAGTGGTCATTCATCAGTTTGTTTATATTGATAATTTCACATAATTACAACTCTGTTTTGTCAGGGTCCGCAGAGTTGGAGAGAAAATGCTTGCTCTTGGCTTCGAGTTATATTTCTCATTTCGGGAGTAGGGGAGTGAGAAATGGAGGGTTCATGAATAATGCTTCTTGCCGCTGGCGTAACGAGGACAAGATTAATCCCCTCTCACAAACACTGAGCCCTTTTTCTGATTAATTTCACATTTATAATTTAGTAATTGCACGTCTCGGACAGTTGAATATACAGCTAATGAGATTTACACATGCTCTTTGGACGTAGGTCTCACTCAGCTGTAAATACACTTTGCATTGTGCATAGGAGAGTGCGCCATAACTCAGCACTGTGTTTAGAATTTTATTGTACATTTGCAGAGGTTACTGTTTCAGCAGTTTAACAACGTTAATTTAATGTTAACCCGAGTGTTTGGATCCAGTATAAATGTTAGGATTTTTTTGGAAATGAAATGAGCAAACATTATGTTTTTGAGCTACTTTTCTTGTGTGATTCTCAGAGAAAAGGAAGAAAAAAAAAAGAACGATTGGCAACAACAATTAAAGTATAACTCTTTATTCTGCATCAGGATAGCATTCACACTGATGTCACTGCCTTGTGATATCTTTGCTTGTGATAGCTTAGATATTTTTTTTTTTGTTCAGATGGCCTTAGTGGAGAGCATTTGAATTCCTTGAAAACAAGGGAGAACCACACTTAACATCAGCTGAACAAGGACAAAAAGGAAACAGATGAGAGAAACTAATCCAATTACTTGTTGATTTTGCCAATCCTACTTCAGCAGCAGCGTGACTTGGAGACAAGATTTGATTTACCAGGCGTGGTAACATACACAGTCCTCCTTAGAGACCATGAGGAGCAAGGGGTCATTTTGGAGTTGTTGGGTTTGTCGGAAGAGGATTCGGAAAAAGAAACAGCTGAGAGACGCCAGACACTGTTAAGTTTTTGTTTTGTTTTTTTCTTCAGGAACCATCTTGACTGATCTTGGAGCGATCAGCAGCTCATCAGTGTTTTTAGTGTCATTCTTTTAATGGGGTGGTATGAAATGCTTAACAAATCTCATAGGAAGTCACAACTAAAGTCTCTTGATGGTTGTTTTTTAAGAGGGGACTTTTTATGTTGACACGCCTCTTTAAATTTAATTCAATTCATTCTGGTTCAACTTTTAGTGGGTGCTGTCAATCAAACACCCACGTGCATGGAAAGAGACAATTATTTAAAAACCAAAAAGGCCTTGGCACGTTCCAAATACTCTCCATACATTTAAGTCAAGCCCACAAGCGCTCGAGCGCCAGATTTTTTGGCTCTGATTAGTCCCACATTCTTGTCAAAGGAGACGTGTTGTTTTTATTTTCATGGTCCAACAGAAGACAGGGAAGTAAGGGGAGAGGCAGTCATAATGACCATGACCAGAACCATACGCCGTGGCTGTGACTTTCACTGCCTTGCATATCATTTCGAAACTGTCCAAAAAGCACTTCTTTGTGGACACTTGAGCCAATCAAACCGGCTTTCATCTCTGTCTCCCCCAACAACTCTTGCTGGTTCTGTCCAATCTGGATTTTATTCTCCCCTCTGTCTCCCTCAATGAATAACAGCTTTGTAGTCTCTCCCTTCCCACTGCACACACCCTTCATGTCCAATATTTAATATGTGCCAAGTGACAAGCCAAGGAAGTAACCAAGAATGTTACACTCTAGTTATTGGCCCTAAGAACCAATATACAGGTCAGAAGACTGGACACGTTTCCAAACTGTGACCCAATGCACGAGGAGTAATCACACATTTATTAGAGGGCAATAATCTGAAGAATGTCATTGTCAAATTCACAAGACTGTAACAACAAACTCGGTTTCAACTATTTTCCCAAGTGGTCCCTGTTAGTGCCAAAGTGCCTTTTTACCAGCATGAAGTGAGAAAGTCAAACCTACTGACTCACAAATAGACTGTGAAACTTGAATGTGAAATATAACACATCGTTGCAGGGAGCCTCTGCAGAGCCTTACGGGTGAGCGGTACTAATAGTGGCACGTTCCCATCTCGGACATCTGGTTCACATGATCAAACAGGCCATTAATTCTACTGTTTCCAAGAGAAGGAGGAGAACGGCCCGGTAACTTAGTTCGAAGCACTTGGAGGTTAAGCTACATGTGTGGAGTTCATGGTGTTGGACAGCGCGTTGATGACTCTGATTGAGAGATCACCCTGGACCGAGAGAGACAGAATAAATGACTGCAGGAAGAAAGGAGATCATACAAGAATGGGATCACAGGAAATCCTGCTATTTTCCTCTGTGACCCCTAACGTCAGAACAGTGCACTTTGTTTGGAGATCCTCTTTTGGCAGGGAAACATTTAGGCAGAGTTAGAGGGAATGCTGTTCGTGAGAGAGAACGAGACAGACGGACGGAGACAGACAGAGGGAGACAGCAGAGGACAAACACAGATTGGGATCGGCCAGGAAACATAATCAACGTTAGCTCGCTCACATCCCCTAAACACATCCCTGAAGTTCACCTTCCTCCTCTGGATCAGTCTCCGCATGAGAAAATTTGAGTTTTCACCACATTTAATGGTGATGCAGAGCGTGGTCAGGGGCAGGAGTGGTTTGGAGGAAATGGCCTATGATAGCTTGTCCTCGTTGACTTCTTTTGTGACTCAGTCCCCCGCTGAACCAGAACACATTATTTTGGACTCAGATCACCTCATTAGCCTAGCGTGGGGATGGCTATGCGCCACCACATAGGATAAGAAGAGGACAAGGCATGATGGACCACACATGTTGCTCCTGACCCGCAGCCCACTGCATCATTTCTTTTGTCTTCACGTGTACGTCCCTCCTCATTTCCAATGCCCTTCCCTGATGCCCTTTGCAGCAGAGCAGACAAAAACGAATGGGATTCAGAGGACAACTGCAGCAGGCGTGATAGACAGAGATTTATATAGAGGGATGAGTGGAGAGAGTGATGAAGTCGTCTGCTGCAGATCCAGTCCCCACATCTGTCCGGTTCCTCTTGGCAGCACTTCTAAGCAATTCAGCAGGGAGAGAGATATGCAGGTGTTTTTCTTTTTTTTCCCCTTTTTCTTTTTGTTTGTATTTTTTTTCTCAAACAGATGCATCAAGCTAAGCCGAGCCAAGCAGCAGACGGACGGCAATGTCAGATGGATGAAAGAAAAATGTTTTGTTCAGGCCCATGTTGAGCATTTGGTTGAGAAGTGTTTTAAACAAAGTGTTGCTTTGCAATTGTCAAAACAGCTCTTCTGGTTCTGTTGCTATATGTTTTGTCTCTAACAGTGTAACTTAGTCACTTTCCCCCTTAGGTAATGGAGCTAGAACTGTTTGGATTCATGAAATTTTTGAATAGTTGAAAAACATAAAATTACTTGCTGAAAATACACTTCATTGTGCATCCAGAAACACCATATTGTTGAGTTTGCAATTAAAAGACATTTCATTTCATGTTTCAATACTAAGATTCATACATTTCATGGAACACATTTTGTATCACTTGCCACTGTGTATTCACCTTATTCCTTGAAGCCAATGGAAAATGGGCACATGCTGACTGGAAAGTAGCTGCTTTGGAATAAGTGTGGCACTTAGCTTTTTAGGAACTCAGACTTTCTGAAATTGAGGTTTGGTTGAATGAAGTTGTGCTCAGTACTCAGTGATGACAATCCACACTGTTACCTTCTACTTTTAATAGCAATTATTTCTTGACATTGTCAGTATGGCATGGAGTCAAAATTGCTTCCAAGTGATATGGTTATCTATTTCAGTGTTCAGCACTTGAACTTCTTGGATTAATCATTTATTGCCCTTAAATTTTCCCTTAAGTAGCTCCAAAGTTGGGCAAAATAAAAACAAAAAACAAAACATATATATATTGTGTATCTGCTTGTTGTAGCACTTCACTGAAGCTACATCATACCTATATTGAATGAAATATTCAAACCCAAAATGCCGATATTTTAAGGCTGCACCATTATATAAAATAGAGACTATTTAGATGTGTTGTGCATCATTTTCTACACATTTCCCTGGAATTCAGCAGGACATATTTGATATCTTAGAATATAACATTAAGTTTGAGTTTGAACAAAGCTTTGCCACACAGCATGCATTTGTAATGATGAATGAATGAGGTTTTATTATAGCATACACCCTAGTTAAAAGGTAATTTGCAACTTTTGCAACTTTTGCGTTATCATTCTTCACATCTACATGTGCAAAACTGAGGAAAAACACTGTGACAGCAATTGATGTACTCTTTGCTTTCTGAGCATGCTCCTTGTGGCATTGCATCTCCAAACACAGACACGCTTTGTTCTTTAACAATGCCTCCTGCCCACCAATCTGGACTGGAGGTGAACCCGGCAAGATCCTCCACTCCTCCCCCCGTTCTCCAGCTGGGTTACAGTAGTTAGCTGTGTAACTGCCTCGTACCTGGATCTGGCCCGGGAGAGGAAGCAGGAAATGCTCGCCATAGCAGGGCCGCTTTGTACCCTATGGGAGATAATGGGAGCCGTGCGGAGAGACAGGGATGTGCCCCGGGCCATGTTCCACATCAGCATATCACACCCCATCCACTGTGTCTGGACAGGAAGCTCCACTTCCCGTCTAACCCCCTCGCCATTCTGTGTCCCTACCTGTCTCAACCTCCCTGTCCTCTCACTTCATTGTTGCTTGATTTCTGCTGCTTTCACTAGATAAAAAGGTCGTTTCCTTGCTGATTGTTGCTCTGTATTCAACTGTGCTGTTATTTCTGTTACTTCTAACAAAGTGATTTGGTGTGAGGGAAGCATGTGTGTGATGTGAACACGGAATGAATAATGTTTTTATGCTAATTGATTAGAGGTGGACATGACTGTAACATAAACCAATGAAAGAGGTCAGGGTTTCATTATATCCCACTCGCGTCAGGTACAAGAAAAAAAAAAAAAAGCCCAGACATGTAATGAATAGCAAATTCGCTTCATATTACACGCATTGCACCTTGACCTGATCCTGTTCTCGGAAAGACTGCCTCATCAGATTCATCACTTAGGGCTGCCAGACCAGCATCCACATAGTGATCTCACCAGTGTTACAGCAACATCCAAACAAATCCAAAAAGAGCCCAGCTGTACCCAGACCGACGCTGACTGACTCTGCTGTGGTACACATCTTCCTCCAGGGAGAGATAGTGTTTTCTAAGCTCCATTACTGCTGAGAGTAAACAAACGCAAGAGGTATCAATTCAAATTTTCATCAGAATGCAAGATCTGGATCACTTGAAAGATATATAATAATTGCTGTCTCACTGTCTAGTCTCCGCGGTGCGTGTTTGGCGTACACATGATTATCTTTCAAAATCTTTACCGGGGTAATTTTTTTGTCACTCCGGGTAATTTGATTTTTAAATTGTTGACAGTTTAATTCTTGAATGGCTTAATAAATTTGATGTCAGGCACATGCAGGTCTTGTCTAAACAAGGCTGTGGGGTAATTGCTCATTTATGGTGCCGCTGCCGCTGCTACACTGTTTGATATTTTTCATGACCTAGAGGTTTCATAACTCATCTGCTTCTATTGAGAGAGGGATAGAACAGATTAATGGCGCATCCTTTTATCTGAAACAACAGCAAGGATTCTGCCTGGAAGCTGTGAACTGCAAAACCACAGCATTTAAATCAGCGGCATTGTAAAAACGGTTCTTTCACACAAAGAGGTGCTCTGGTGCTGGTACTTTGCTTGTCAGTGCACAGGCTTTTCTCTTTCTGGTCAGTGAGTTCAAACTGAGTGCGTTTAGAGACTATCCAGTGGAGTCAAAGCTGGGTTTATTGGAGTGTCTCTTTCCAAGCCCTCCCAGTGACAGGCAAAATGTCACAACTCTACCGAGTTCTGCTCCTCTGAGGAATTTTTGGGCTATTCAGAGTTGCGGCCCCATGACACAGACTGTCTGATAAACCGATCTCTACTATCAGGGATCATGGAAAAATTTTCTTTGATTTCTTTCAAAGTTTTACTGAAGGTTAGAAAAAAATCAAGCTTACCTTTCCGGCAATTTTATTCAAGCTTGAGTTTCAAGCACATGCCTCTTGACTAGAATAAAAAAAGCACAGAAGATGCTTTGTACATACCTTATGGATTAATAAGCCAATTGTATATGAGCAGAGTAAACGATATGGTATGAAAAAACTTGTGTAAAAGAATCCCAGGTTTAACAGATGTAGTTAGGACTTTCCCAGACCAATTACCTGTTACTGGTTGTTTCCTCGCATTAAAAAGAAAGCAGACATACTGCATTCAGAATGAATAGCTTCATTATAGGGAGTCGCGATATCACTCAAGGATCCATCTTTGACACCTTATTTGTGTTCTCATAGCATGGTTACACAAACATCTCCACGGACCATATATCACATCTCGCTACCAGGGAGGAGTGAGGAGCTCAGCCATTGAGGCCATTCGGCTCCCTTAGTGGAAAGCTATTGACAGCTTTATGTTGACTAATGGAGAAAACACAGTCACTACCAGAAGACAGAGTGAGCAGAGATGCAGGTTTGGAGGGAAAAAAAAAGAAGTAGTTAAAGGGACACAACTCCATTTTAATTAGCACCCCTGAGTCTCTGTGCTGCAATAAAAGCTCCCAGGACGGTGGAAAATGATATTGTGCCATTTACAGAGATAAGTGCTTTTCCAGTCTTTGGCTTAAACAAAAATAGATTGTGTGTTGCCGCTCCAGCTATGCTTACCTGGCCCAAATCCACTGCTTTACTATTCTTTGTTGTCTAGACGTAGGCATTTCAACACAGATGTTTACAGTCTTTAACCTGCGTTTGCTCTATCTTGGGGTCAAGCAATGAGGCGTAATGGGCACTGTCATTTTAAAGTTTAGAGGTTGCTTTTCCAGTGTTGCATAGATCCCAAATCTTGCCTAACTTGTATTGAAAAGGAGAGAGGGCAGTGTTGGTCCGTCCTGATGCAAAACACTGAGGATCTTTTGAATGCGAGGGGAATGCATTGGACGTGTCTTGCCACGCCATGCAGGAATGTCCGCCGTGATGTATTGCCCATGTGTCGCATTGAAATTCTCCTGCCAGCGTTCTTCTGCCACAGACTGAGGAGGAATGTGATGAATGCGCCTTCATGTCACAGACATAAGTGCTCCCATAGATTACTACAACACATCGGACACTGGCTGACACAAATGTGTTTTGATGACGGCTCATCTTTCTTCCCACTCATCTCTCTTATATACATTTTTTTTTCTTTCCTCAATATGCCAAGGACCTTTGGACAAACAGGTTAAAAATACCATCCAATCACAGTCTTGTTAGCAAAGAGACAAGATTGAGTGAGTGAAGCAGGAGAGCGTCTGAGTGCTCCAGGGGTAGATTTAGTGATCTTGGATGCATTGAGGAAGGACAGCCAGGGGATGGGGATCAGGGCACATAACCCACCCTGGTATTATGCCACACCCTGAGGCATCAAACGAACCGCTTGGCTCTTGCTGTCAGTCCTCTCAACAGGATTAGCAAATCACAAACTCTTCCGCACCACATCAAAAACAGAGGACGCATCTGGAGAGCGTCTGATGGCAGCCATCTTTGTCTTGACCTGTCAGCACGGAAGCCTTGAGGAACGTTCATTGACACCCCTCAGCTGAAAATAAATAGACATACCCCTTCTGATCGTTTGAAAAGGATCTCAGAGAGTGGTATTATTAAATGTAATGAAGATCCCTCGGCTCACGCGATGTTTGTGCTGATGTCTTGACTACGGTGGCATGTTGCAACCCCTATTTCACTCCAATCACACTTCCCCAGTGCAAACCCCCTTCACTGCATGATTTGGGGCTGCATCCACCTCTGCACAGATGGAAGTTATTAGACCCGGCTCAGACCTGCGGTGGACTAATGAGAGTACTGGAGGATCATGACCTCATTTGACCTCTGACTTCTCTGACATCTGACCAGGACTTTGACAATGGCTGGCTCAGACACAGAAGACTTGTCAGAGCAGAGGCCTTCAATCAATGCCAGGGTCGTCGCTTTAGCACAAAACTTTGGTTAACTTGGTTAAGATCACACACAAAAAACACGCTGAAATTACTGCATATGTCCAAGTTCTGAGTTTATTACAGTAATGGATGAAACCTGAATAATCATTAAATTTGGATTTTATGAATACACCATTTCTTTTCTCCCAAGGAAATAAAAATCTCAAAGTTATGTCCAAGTGTTAAATTCCTCAAAAGCGTTCCAGACATTCACACCCTTTGGGACTGCAACAGCGTGAGATGAAGCCCACCCAGTGTCCGCCCTGCCCGAGACACATATCAGCATGACAAAGCAGGAGGCTGAATTACAGCAGACATCCTATTGCTGTTAATTACAGTGGGAGGAGGAGGTCTGTTCTAATTACAAAGGGGGGCAGACACAGCCAGCTCAGCCCAGGGAGAGAGAGAGAGAGAGGGGGGAAACTAGGCCTCCCTCCACACTCTGCGGTTTGGCTTTAATGAAGACCCACTGACTTCTCCCCAGCCTGCCACCGTGGCTGCCGCTCGCGCTGCTACTGTTTTCTCTTAGCAGCAACTATATTTCCCCATCTTGACTTTATCCCAGACAAGCAACATATACTCTTAGGAATGTATGGTTTGTTTTGCTTGTGGGTGTCTTTATTTTTTGTTTGTTGAGTCTTACTGTAAGTGGCTGTCTAAACTGATTAGCGAGTAAAGTCGTTGCAAGCACTTTTTGTTTCGGGTTGAATTAGATGAGGGAGCTTGGTGCTTAAAGTTTGGCTTTAACGGTTCGTTATTACTGATAAGCCTAGCAAGAGTTTCGGGGAGGCAAAGAGTCAGTATAAAGTGAACACTGCAGCAGAATGTGTTTGCTATTATGCATCTATGGCAACTCTATTCATTAACTATGTCTTTCTCTCTCTCTTTCCTCCTCTATCCCTCTATCTGCATCCCCCCTCATCTCTGTCTTTCCCTCATGTTGTCTCTGCATCCCTGTTTCTTTTTCTCTCTCCCTCAGCAGCACCTCTTTTATCATCGTGCCACCCTCTGTCTCTGCCTCTCTCACTCTCTCTCTCTCTCTGTCTATCAGTGGGACATCAACCCATTCCATCTTCAGTGCGGGTGCTTTGTGATAGGGGTTAATGGATTAGGCAGGATGAAGCATTGTGTCCCGCCGTCTGAGACTGCCATTTGTTTTGTGTGGGATCAATGAGGAGATCCAGCGTTGGTGCCTGCTGGAGATGATGGACTAATGTTCCTCTGCAAAACCATAAGAAACTGTCACTGGGAAAACACATCACATCGGAGCCATGCCTCTGCCTTAATTTTACATTTTCAGGAGGAGAACAGTTTTATCCTTCATGCTTAAAGCAGGCTCTTTGGGAATTTCATTCCACCTTCAAAATGAGCTAAAACTTTAAGACAACAACAGCTGTTAATTTGACTCTTGGTGAATTTGAATGGAATAAAATCAATATTCCTTAATTGTGTTTACACCCCTGAGGACCTTATGAAACATCTCCTACAATACAGTGCCCATAAAGGGACAATATTCCCGTATGGAGGAACTGATGCAATAGATAGCTAGTCATCCTGTATATAATACCCTGGCCGGGAGGTTAGACAGCTGTATAGACACAACAGATGCTAATTAATTGCTTTTTTTTTCCAAATCTAATATTCAGTTGCTAACAGTTCCCTCGAGGGTCCTGGTTTAAACCTTCCACATAGCTTAGACAACATTTGGCTATAAGCGTCACAAATGGCTGGAGTTCCTCCCATCCATACAGATCTTCTCTTATCCCCAAGTGTAAACCAAAGGCATGACCTCTCGGCCCCGGGGCCACAGCCTCCCTGGTCTGTTTCGTAATGCCAACATGTGGAGACTTCCTCTAGCCACAGCCAATGAGACCTCTCAATTGTGGAGCCCCATAGATCAGTCATTGGTTCCCAACTTCTTCCAATGGGGTGTCCGACTCCCACCTGTTCCCTGCCCTAGATGGCCCAGGCTTGGCCCAGCTGTCTGACAGAGGCTGCAAAGTTATCTGGTCATGTGAGAAGCGTGTCATATAAAGGGAAAATCAAAGAAACCAGGCCAGAGTTCCTCGCTCCTCCTGGGTCCTCCATGTGGGATTTGACACACCCTGGGACAGCCGGATTTCCTAAAGCTGGCGTGCAGAATCAGGATCCGTGTGGGGCAGCCGAGGGGGGGATTGGGCCTCATTCGCTTTGTTTATTTTATTTTGTCTTGCATCATTATCTCATGGATGGAAGAGGCTTGACTTTAATTTGACGTGCCGTGATGAGTTGCTGCTTGCCTCCCCTCACACGCAATCAGCTGTCGATACTCTTTGCTCATGCATTTTCTGTCCAACACAAACAGCAGATTTGAATGTAAGGATGCTTATCCCTATGAAATTTCAACCCCTGCCTTGCTCTTTACCTCCAAGTTCAGCCCCCCCACCCCCAGAATTTAAACCAGCTATCTAGGCTTGAACCATAAGTTATCAATTCAGAAGTTAATGCTAGTTATACAATTGGGCATCCTGCCATCACCTTGTAGAGCTCTGACTGAATATAACTTTTCTTTCACCAGCCCACCCCTTGTTAGGTAAAGTGAATTTTACTATAATATTAGTAATGCATGACACGAGCAAATGCCTTATTTCACAAGCCTAATAAGAATAATGCCTGGCCATAAATTCTGAGTCATACTGATCTTATGAGACAGGCTGTAAATGAGTTATGAATTATGTCTCAGCTTCCTGCAGCACTTACAGTATGGCAGGGCAGGCGCACTTTGCAAAGGAGGCTGTGGGTTTCATAAGAGTGAGGGTGTATGAGTTTGGCTTGGCGTTTGCAAAACATATCACGAAACTACCCTCTCATTTTCTTTTAATTTCTTATTTGTATTTTTGAATGAAAGGTTTTTGACAGCTTGAGAGAGTTTTTATTCCTTAACTCACCTAGTAACTCTCTCTCTCTCGCTCTATCTTTTTCTCTCTCTCTCACACACACACGCACACACATGCACATACTTGCACTGTGCGGTGGATCAGGTCTGGCAAAGCAGAGCATGAGGATGAATTGGAGAAAATAAATATTTTTGTAATTGTGAAGGCATTCTCCTTTCAGCAGGGGGAATGGTAGAATAACATGAATTGAGTCTGACTGTGGCTTTGGTCAGTGGATCCAAATCATACAGGGTTAGGGTCACAGAGAGCACTGAAGAATTATTTAATTGTAAAGAGGTAATTGGACCCAGTGCAGGGAGAAATTTCTTTTCAATTATGCTACCGCTACTGATCTATACTGTGTGACTGAAGGCGAGGGGCATAAGTGATGTGTTTGTTTACAAACCAACTCAAAGGGGGAAAAATTTGTAAAAATAAACTGTTGGTACAAGAAGTAATCTGATTATCAAAGCCAAAGGCTAGGAATAACTTGTATCTGGACAAGAGAGGGCTTTCTTTGAATGGAATATGTGGGATAATTTTGGGTATTTTCAATTGCGGCTATTACAGGGTGGCTAATGCTGAATGTAGTTATGTTGTTGGTGTTGGCTGTGAATGTCACCTCAGAATGGCAATAGCTCTAGACGTGGGATATTAGGGATCAACACCTACTCTTTTATTCAGTGCCTGGGTGAAATGTTAGGCCATCTGCGGTGGGCCAGAGGTGGGATTTGTCAGCGTTGCTCAAAGGTCTTGGTTGCTCAAAGGACAGGACAGTCCAAATCAAATAACCAGACTGGGTTTACCATTTTGTTTATGTCTGTCTTCCATAACTTAATGTTGGCTCATGCTAGAAATTTTGGGCATGAAGTTTTCAGCAGGCGGAGAGCCTAACATCCCAGAATAATTCTACTATAATTCAACCACTCATCTCCTATTTTGCTGAGAAAACAGGTACATGAATGCTATGCACTGAAAAATGGAGCTACACAACTCCTAACAATGTAGGAGTTGTTGGCTTGAAACTAATGTAGAATGTTGTGCTTGGGGGCTAACAAGAAGTATTGGCAGTGCAGAGCACTGATGATTGACCATGGCACTTCGCTCTGGGCAATGGGAGGCGATAATGATTGCCTTGACGTTCTCCCCAATCCAACCTCATTTGAGAGATTCTATTCTACACACAGTCCCACCAATGTGCAAAACTTTTAGCCTGCCTCAGTGCAGATATAGTAAGTGGTTTCATCGTTTCTATCTAACTTGATGAATAATTCTGCAAGGAAAATTAATTTCAGATTATGAAAAACATATGCCTCTCAAAGCAGCTTTTGGTTTCATGCCATGCTCTGGTTTAGTTTTATGTCATGCTTTGGTTTTATGCTGCATATTCCCCATATTAATTAGTACTCCTTCTCAAATATGTAATGATGTCGTACACAGTTCATGTACTGATTTGCTGTATGAGGGGAATTCCCACACAGGGAACAACTGAACAGGGGCGGCGAGGCAACAAAGGCCAGCTCCTAACAGGCATGTAATGGAATTGAGGATCTCTTGGGCCCATCCCACTTTGGAGCTACCCGTCTCTGGGGTTTGTGATAAGAGGCTAAGCTACCCTTCCATCCATCCTCACAGTTCAGAGGGTAAACTAGCAGAGAAATTGGACACTGGTGCACCGTGAGTTTCCAGGCCCTTGAGAGAAGGCCGGGCAAGGGTTAAGTTCAGGCCGATCTTCCCCGTGTTGAGGAGTGGCCTTTGATTGCCCCCCATCCATGTGTAGAGTGCTATTGAAGGGGAACCTGACACTGACGTTGTTATTGAAGTGCTGCAGGAGGGGCTGATAGCTGGTCTCATCGGCGCAGATCCAGTGTACGAGCTGACTCTCGGCCCCTGTAAAAGACAGTGGCAGGTGTGTGACAGATCTGGGCGTTAAAGGACTGCCGAGACCCCCCAGAGATGACAGGCTCTTGGCCTGTCTTGAGGACTGATTAGGGGCCTGGCAGTGTGGGGATGCCCAACCCCCCCCTCCTCTCATCTCCTCTCCTCTCCAGACACCCTCATGCCTCTATCTTCTGCTCCAACTTTGTCGTACGGCGGCGGAGCGCGTGTCACCCAGCAGAAGCCGTTTCATTTCTCAAGCTTTCGTATGGGGTTAGGGAAAAGAAAACGACTGCAGGGCAAGTGCCAAATGAGAAATTAGGAGAGAACAGTGCTTGGCAGGGAGTGTCAAGGGAGGCCAAAGGGGGATAGCGGAGGTTAGGGGGGTTGAAATATGAGGGGAAAGGATCCTTAAGTCTCCAACTAGACCACAAGTGGCATCATTGTCATCACCTTGTTCTGATTTCATTTCATCTCTCGGCGCCGCCACTGCAGGCAATATCTGGGTATTGAGTTACGGGAGGCCCACCTCTTATTATTTCCATGGGAACTCAAGGACAGGCAGTCTTGTGCAGAGATGAGAGGATATTTATATGAATGTATATAATGTTGTGTTCTCTGTACTCAGGGACATTTAGCGCCTATCTCTGAATAGCATCAGAGGCTTTCAGCTCGACAGAGTCATTAATATCAGAGGGGTTTATGTGTTTCATATTGCCTCCATGCCAGCTGGGACCGAATGCCTGATGAGCTGGGTAGTGCGGCGGAGGATACACCATTCTTTTTCATAGACTCGTTCCCAATGTGAATTTGGTGCATACTTCTATCCTGAGATTATCACCTTGTCTCTATATAGGTCAAGCCAGTGGATATAAAAGTGGCCTCATGACTTAGATTTCCCAAGCTGATAATTTGGGCTGATCCTAGGCTCAAATCTCGACTGTGATGGGACAGATATATTTTCGACAATAACAACTCTTGTTTAGTTGCCATTTGATTTTATTCCATTGGAGTCAGCATTTCTCTCCGGCAGGGCAAAATGCCTGAGATGTGTCTGATTGGTTTAATAGCACTGTGTTGTGAACTGCCATGTCTAGTCATGGAGGATTAAGACAGGGCTCTGTGCAGAGAGGGAACATTGTTGGAGTTAATGATGAAATGTTGGCAGGTTAACAGGGTTTACAAGTGGAAGACGTGGCTAATTTCACCCGCAGAGGCGAGACAGCCTCGTAAAAACCGGGAAGGTACAGGAAACAAGAAACTGGCAGCCATGAAGATTAGATATACCAGTCAACCTTTTAAATGTAAACCATCAACATTATGGACAAATCTGCGTTGACACTCTGCTTCAAACAGACTTCTCCCCCAGTGTAATGCAACACCTTTCCCAGCATTCCCACACCATTCCCACAAGTCATTTTCTTGATTCTTGGGAAAGCTAAGCGGGAGTGAGACAGAGACATGAGATTGTGTTTGATCCAAATGTTACTTCATCCTGGAGGGTGAGAGTGATGTGACAAGCTCAGCATCTGTAATCCTTGGCTGTTTTCATTTGAAAATCCAGACATATCCATGTCCATCATGCAGGAAGGCTGAAATCCCCAACTTGCGAGCATGGAATTTTAAGCCTGAAGTTTGAAAAAGTTCTGCTCTGCTAAAAGACATGTCACCATTGTTCTTGAATATTAATCACTTTCTAGACTACAATGATCCCCCATTTGAATACAGATGAAGAATTAAAATGCAGGTGCTGGTTAATGTTCTAGAGGGATCGGACCAGAACTAATGCCCCATAGGTCGGTTACCATGCAGCACGCAAGCAGCTGCCAGCGTACCCTAGCAACAAGTGCCGTCAACCCTCAAGGGTTGCGAGCACCGGTGGGAGAGTGACTCACTGCCCATGTATCCCAGCATGCCTTGCCACCGTGGTGCCCTTAACCCTGTGACCTGCCATAATGGCAGCGGGGAGAGCTGAAAAGAACCATGTGACGTGAGCGGACACAGTCGCTCCAGCCTCATGCTGCTCGGTGCCTTTTCAAACGCAGCCCACATGGAGAGAAAGTAGACACAGGGCAGCTTGGGCGACAAGAGTCAGGACAATCAGCCAGAACATAAGTTGTGTTCCTTTTTCCTCGCTACAAAGGGTTTTTTCTTTTGTTCCTCGGCTGTGTGCATTTTCATTATGCAGACGTCATTATTTTGGAGATGTTGTTTAATTTAATAATTTTAATGCCTTTATTTTCCATTTCAATGATGCAGAATATTGCAACTTCATTTCAGTTTCCAGAAACAGCTCATCAGAACAGATCATGGGAGAAATTTACTGACGAGAAGGAGCCAAATGAGAAAAGCAAGAATACCAATCTGTTTCAGTGCACACTTGGACCTTTATTGTCCAACAGTTGCAGCAAACAGCATTTACCCAGTAACATTTACTAAGTGAAAAAGCACCATCTGTGCTTAGAGCCAACAAAATGGCGTACCTCAGCCATCATTCCTACATTCCCTCTGCATTGTGACGGTAATGGGAGTTTAAATCAGTGCTTTGCACCCTCAGGGTTCATTACAAGGTGACAGCCCATTGTGGTTGCTCTATGAAAACAACAAGTGGCACCAAAGGGGGCAGGGGAAAGTGAGGCAGATGGTACGGAGAGATGACAATGGTGCCATTTCACAGCATATCCTCCACCTGTGGCGTGACGGAGGCCGCTGTCGCAAGCTTTTGATGCCTACTGGGATGAATGCAATGGATGAACATATCTCTCTCTGACAGGCTCCATATCATCGCTGATAGAGATGTCTAGACACCCACAACAGAGTGCTTTGAAAACAAAGTTTGTGTGGCATCACTCAACTTTGTGTGAAATATTGAAAGAGCTATTTATTCACAGAAACAGATGCTTGAGATATTAAAATGAAACTGCGGTTGACGTAAAAAATAAATGATACATTTAAGGACAAGAAGTTGAACTTTCTGTCAGAAATTTAATATAGCTTTTATTCTGAGTGAAGTTGTGCCAAGTTTGACGGAGAATCAAACTGTTAGGCATGTTGAGCACAGCATCTAAAAAATAGCATTAACACAGCTGCAATTATACATAAAAGAGATCAAACCAAATCTATTGGTAATGCAAGCTGTTAGCTATAGGAATCTGTCTGTGCAAAGTGTTTGAGTATTGGTTTGCAAATGCTTCTCAACAGTTTCACTCTTTAACACCAAAAAGCTTATTTTTCTGCTCTGCATCTACCCAATGCTAACGCAAAAAGATCACTTTTCCATTGTTTATTCATGTGCTGTTTTCATTGTAAATGACCAGACAAATCTCCTTTATGTATCATTCCATTAGCAATAGCAACTAATGCAAGATTCCCCCATACTGGCATCGCAGCTGCAAATCTAATAAAATTTAATCGTCCCAGTTTATCTCACATGCAGAAAATATATGACAGAACATTTCACATGACATTACATCAACATAATGAAACCTCTTAAAGCAGAGCTTCAACATGAGGAACACGACTGCAGTAAAAAAACATGCACAGATTCCTCAGAGCAACACATGAAACAGAGCTCCATGTGAGCATATGTTATAGTGGTGAGCAGCAAAATAATAAAAAGCCAGACAAGTTGTTTTAAGACAGAGCAGGTGGTTCATAGTTCAAAGAGTGTAGGGATGAGGTTGTGTTTTCTTTTCTCCGGCAGTGCGCTGTGCTTTTTTTCTCTGCTCTTTTCTTCCCAAAGGGTCTCGTCCTGCGGGTCCTCCTCCCCAGTCTGCCGACTTCAGAGTTGCGTTATTATCAGAAAAGTGCTTTTAAATCCGCTCCTGCTCAACACCAGGATGTCTTCTGCATGCTAATCCTCAGGGATACGGATCCGTCACTCCTCCGTCGTTCTCTCATGCCTGGCATGCCTGAGACAGCTGGGAAAACAGTCTCTGCCCAGCCATCCCCACACACAATGGGGATCTCAGGCCACCATAGCACTGTTCAGCCAAGAGAGCCCTTTACAGTAGTGCAGTGTGTGCTTCAAAAGAACAACATGGACTTTTCTGAAAGTCAAGGGTTACACGAGCTGGGCAAAGGGAGGTATCATGGGTAATGCTGTTATGTAGACCACTTGCTGTGTAGAAATCCCACAGCAATGTCAGATACCCTGTCACTTAAGTGAAATATTGTCCCGTTACATCACCAAAACATCTGTGTTGTTGTTGGAGAATTACTCTACTAATGTCTCTTTAGCATAATAGACACCAGCTCCCTGCCCAGGCCAACTGTTGTGTCACCTGATCTACTGTACTTTAATAAGTCGAGGAACAGTTTAAATGAAGCTATAAGAGGTCGAAGTGCTAATCCCTTCGGGACTTTTGAGAAGCGAATAGCGTCACTGAGACTGAGGCTTATTTCTCCGAACACAGCGAGAGGATGAGAGACAGGAGACGGGGGCCTCGGAGCCGCGGAGAGGAAGAGGAGCCGGTAGAAGACGAGGATAAATATAGAGAACAGTGATAAAGAGGTAATCATCTGTACTCAAAGCATATTTATCCAGTGGAGTTATTAAGAGGATGGAGATGAGTCAAATCCGCACAGACGTCTCTCTCTCTCTCTTTCTCTCCCTCTTTCTCTCTATTTACCCCCCACTCTCACTCCCTATCCTCTTCTCTCCTCATCTCCACTCCCCGACCTGCCTTGGCACAGTGCCCAGCTCACTCATTCTCAGCCATTCATGGCAGTCTCAGTGTTTCACTGATTCATGCTAATAGCTGATGAATGGGGCGGCGCAGTATGCAATACATACAAATTGAAGCAATGGTTTCTAATTAAAAGTTTCACTTAAGCTCGCCTCCTGTCTTATCATATTTGTTCAGTATCAGCAGTGTTCCTCATGGTTAATGTGCTGGACTGGACTTGTTGCTATATGATTTTGACAGATAGGGGGCAGTGTTCTCAAAGGCAAAACACTGTCAGGCACACAGCTGAAATACATCAGAAGTTGACTTGGTAATGTGGATATCAAGTTTCTATTGGAATAAAAGCATGCTTAAAAAAACATTAAGATTAGCAAGAAAGTAGATTTTGGTGACACATTAAAGAAAAAAAGGTACAATTGTTAGACTTAGTAATATGAATCTGGGTGAAAAATATTTGAAATATTTTGTGCATGATGAATTGTGACAATGACCTCAATATTTTATGTGTCAATATTTTAATTAGCATACTTTTAATCTATAATCTATACTTATCTATTTATCTATAATATTTGAGATCATATGCAATAATTTCTCATAATGCTGATATTGAGAGAGTTATGAAATGAATATTGATACAAACAACTCAGACACCCTCCAGCACAGCATTTGATCCTCAGAATATTAACAGGCTCCACTGCCTGATTTGATGTTACTAAAATCTGTTTTTTTCCCCCCATTTATTTGAAGGTCACCTACATACAGACTACTTTAACAGTTGAGACTCCTCAGGCGTTTTCGCTTCATTTTATCTAAACCAGTTTACAGTGATCCACTTTTGTCTTAAACTCTGTTTTTCCTGTTCGGTACTTAGTGGGCAAACCAGTGTCTCTCTCCTCGTTCGGCACTGTTCTTAAGATTGAATCTGTGTGCCTGCTGCACCCGGACAGAAATAGCTCTTAATAATGAAAGATTGATGTGAAGTAAGCTTGTCATTACATGCTGCAGTAGACAATTAGATGCCTCCCAACATCACACAGCCCTCTCTGACTTTTCTCCTCTCTCCTCCATTTCTGCCTTCTCTTCCTCCTTCGTTTTTCTCTTCCTCTCCTTTCCTCTTGACACTGACACGTGCCCGGGCCCTTAAGCACTCGCAATGTTCAAAGTTGCTGAACTCGTTTGCTGCAAATTACTGGGAGTGCATCAGCGCGCGCACACATTGTTTTTGGGGATTCAAAAGGGAGAGCGCAACAAGGCATTCAGTGAGCTGATGACAAGGAGTTGGTGCCCCCCTGGAGTGGCTTCTCAAACTTTTTTTCTTTTTTTTTTTCTGCTGAGACCCAAGCTCATTAAAACAAATTACTTTTCTTGTCATGTGGGGACACATAGACTCAAACCACTGTTTAAGAAACAGTGCACTCAAGTAAAAAACATCACAGTTGTGACTGTTATACAAGCAATTAAATTGAAGCAAGGCAGACATCAGCAAATGTTTGTGTATGTGTGTGTACTGAAAGCATTAATCTCCTATAATCTCTGCGTTGTGCGAGAAACTCACAAGGCTTTTCCTGTTTCATCCAGTTCGCTGCTGTCCAGGTGTTCCTATTAAAATCACAGCTACCGCCCTTTAGCCTCTCAGCCCTCATGCTGTTGAGGCTGTACCCGTGACAGTGCATGAATGCGTACATACACACTGACATCTCAATAGGCCGCCTATTCCCCCACTATCAGCTTACAGCCTATAATTACAGCCAATCATCTTGGATCAAGCATGTCTGCGTGAACAGGCCAATGTAACATCTGCTGCCTTGGTCAGCAGGCCAAGAAGGACTTTTACACTGATAAGTGGACTAATTGTGGTTGTGGATGGGGAAGGGGGTGTGGGGGTGGTGTGTGTGTATGTGTGTGTGTGTACAATGTTAGGTATGATACACAGAAACCTACACACAGGGGAGTGTTTTTTTCCCCTTTCTTTCTTGGGAACAGGTGCCCTGAGGTATTTCTTATCTTCCTTGCACCAATGAAGCATTCTTATCTACATTAGGAAATGCTCAAGGGCGGCGAGATAAAACATCTCCAAGGAGTTGCGTTTGGAGTGCAATAAAGGGAATATTGAAGCTGTGCTGTTTTGAAACCTCCGCGAGGTGCAATATCTCTATTAAGATCACTTTCTACGGCGCTATAAATAGCAACAGTTTAAACACTACATGCAATTTTCAAGTTGTTAGACAAGAAAACAGTTCCGCTAATGCCGTTATTTTGAAAGATATGGTTGCACAAAAGACAGGAATGCTTTCTCTTTCTCATCTTTAACAGGTGACCACATGGTTATCATAATGTGCCTCTGCAACACCAAGAGAATGGCTCTGTCACAGGTTGCTAGCCTCATTTTCATAAGTTTGGTTTGCAAATGTGGAGCCATTTGTATGAAGTTACTCAATGAGGCTATTTACAACTAGAAATGAAAAGAAAAGTTACACTAATTATAAAAATGTGATTGGAAGCTTCAGAGCCCATTTTGTGGTTTATGATGCAGGCTTTGGTTTATTTCATGTGCATCTCCTAGACTACATGGCAATAGCTTGAAGCAAGAGCCTCTCCCTCAAACATCTCACACCTAAAATGGAATATGATCAATGAGGTTTTACATGCAGTTTACCGCAGTGAAGGATTACTTTCTCCCCTTTACTCGTCACTTTATTTTGCAGATTTGTTATGGAAATCGGGCTGCAGCATTACAGAGGACGAGAATCAAGACAGTCTCCTCATTGATCAAGCAAACTGCCAAACATGATTATCCTGCTTTGCTTTCCAAAATGCATTATGTCGCATTGTCCAATGAGTAGAGTGATGGCTGGGATTTGCACTATCATAGACGTCTTCTTCCCATCTCTCCCTCCTCTCTCTCCCATCCAAACTCTCTGTGTCTCTCCATCCGCCTACACCCATTCCCACTCTCTGTCTGCGTAAACAAGTTAATCAGACTCAGAAGCCTTTGGGCTGTGATACAAGCCCTGGCCCTGCGCTAGGCCTTCATAGCCATCAATCATTTCATTAGGACGCTGGTGGAAAACCAAGCAAACACACACAAAATCACACCCAAGTCTGAGCTTAGCTAGCTGGTCTCGCTGCTGAACTCAGCACCACAAAGCTGGCGACGGCGCAGGCAGCAGACACACAGCCCAGACCAAAGAAATAAATTGACAGTATTGGAGACTGAGTCAGACAGCAGCAACCAAATGCTTTCCCACCACAGACAACAAGACAGCAGGAGCAACATGAGCAGTCATGTCTATGGGTTGTAGTCATATGGGTATTTATCAAGCCCCTAATTGTGGCACTGCTGATCCAGGATTAGTGCCCTAGTCACCCTCTGCATCTCATTTATTATGATCTGAAAGCCATTTGACCTGTAGCCATGGGATCTTAGCTTGGATTATCTACATGGCTATCACTCAATAAATGAGCTTTTCTGAATTCAATACTTAAGTCCCCAAAATTGCTGTAGTTTTAGTGCCTTTTTCTTTGTCTCCTCATTGGCTGTGAGTGGTGAGGAGGGCAGAGGTTGGCTGTGTGCACTGTCTCTGTCAGGGTTTATGCTGCTTTTTATTTTTTTTAATTTTTTTTTTCTGTAGGAAACTGGAGTCTCTCTTCTTGGTCCCGGCAGCAGTTACCATGAGTGGTACCTGGAGTGCCTCCAGAGTCATCAAGCATTGGCTTTTCCTTTTTTAGTGCTCATTTTAGCCATTGTTTTACAACGCTGTAAAGCAGAGCAGCTTTGGAGGCCACGCAGGCTGGGGGAAGAAGTTTTTTTGGTTGGAGAAATCTTTCATTCCAAAAAAAAAAAAAAACAACAAAGAAATTTAAATATGGCCAGTGGAGATACCACTTTGCTTACTTTAAAAAGGGGAACATCATATTTTTTTTTCTCTGCTGCTTGAATGATACTGGCATAGAGGTAATTTCACTGTACCATAGCGAGGATGACTGTGAAGCAGATCCCTCCTCTGCTCTCCTGCTTTATGTCCAGGGAACACCCTGTTTGACCTCATGTTTAGTCTTAGAAGGGGGTCATTAAGGGCTTAAGCTGCAATGTAATGAAAATGTTGTGACAACAGTAAAGGGTGAGGTAAAAACAGGCTTTAGGAGACAGCTGAGCCTCCACTCTGGGGACCAACAGGAGGGTTTAGAGGGAGGAAAATGATGGTTATCTGCACACCCTTGAGACATTGATATTAGCCTTGAGACTGGTGGATGGACTTGATGATAACCCTGAGCACTGCTGAAAGCCTGTCATAACCAAGGGTGTTGGCTGTGTCGCTGCAAGGAGGTCAAGAGAGAGGGGGTTGGCGGCGGAAGCGGTGCTGTCTTAAAGGTAATCATTTTAAGCAGCTCTCTCAGGAAGCACAGCAAGCAGTGGCTCATTGAATAAATATCATATGTAAAAAGTGTAAAATTAAGTATGACACACTATCAAAACTGATTCCATCTTGCCGGACATTAAAAAAAAAAAAAAGATAAGAGAAGCGCAAGGCAGAGCTTAGAGAAAATGTTATTAATTTGGCCACAGCAATAAGGGAGGGATATGATCCCCTAGCACACAGAGATGCAATTTAATCTAATATGGTATGCTCTGACACTGCTGCTCCCTTGAATGAAGCAAAATATAAGGATCATATGCATGCATGCAGCTTGTTCCATGTTAGCAGCCGCTTTCCCCTTTTGACTGCATTCATCATAATTGTGCGGCTTGTTGTTTTTCCACCGTATGGTTGCTGGCAAGCTGGATGTGACAAAAAATGAAGAGTAATGTGCTTTGTCCCAGCTTCTTTATCTTTGTGCAGAGGCCGCTACTGTCACCATTCCTCCCATTCCCAACTGCTGCTCGAGCCCCTCCAACCCGAAAGCACTTCCACATGCTGTACTAGAAAACCTGGAGCTGGTTGCCAGAGCGAGAGCTCGCCTCAGCCTGGACCCCAGCCTGCTCTAAACCTCTCAGTTTTGGAGCGGCTGCACCACCCTGTACTTTACAGTGAAAAAGAAACACCACAGGTATGCTGTACGCTGGCCACTCCGCAGCGCGACACACACCCATACACATTAAAAACTTGCGTCAGTGCTGCTTAACATGAGTGAAACGATCAGGGAAACTACTGTTAAGTATTACTTACACAACTTGCTCCGAATCAGTAGATGTATGGTAAGACCCTTTAATGACAAATTGATTCTATGCTATTAAATTGCAATCGAGTTGACGCTTAGTGATGATTGGTGCTTTGGGTGTTGATACACAAGGCAACTTTAGGGATGATGTAGATAGACAGCACTCCCAGAAGCAGACAGCAAACTAAAACACAATATATTATATCTGTTTAGATATTTCCTGGCAAGAGTATTTTTCTGTGTGATTAATACTAAATCAACTCCTTTGGCCCAAAAAGCTGCCCAGAAAGTCCCCTTGTTTATCATAGCGCTTCTTCAGCAAAACTTATGTCGGTCTACATTTTGCTGCATTGTTCCAGTAAGTAATTTTGGTGCACTTTTCCCCCACAGTACATTTTTCTCCCAGCCCAATTTATTATTTAATCTGTTGAAGTGCAACCACAGGGACCTAAGACTGACAGGCCGAGAGGTGGGACGTGATGAGACATATATGCTTGTTCATAACCGCCACATCCTATAGTAACCACACGGAGCAATACTAC